>OY992886.1:52964759-52972259 GCA_963921405.1 Cepaea hortensis
TATGTATGTATGTATGTATGTATGTATGTATGTATGTGTGTATGTGTGTGTGTATGTATGTATGTATGTATGTAGGTAGGTAGGTAGGTAGGTATGTATGTATGTATGTATGTATGTATGTATGTATGTATGGAAAGTTATTCAATCTCAGAAGGCTGAAAGCTAAAACCAAAGTTGACAGCGGCACCGTCAGAGAGCTCCTGTTTGCTGATGATTGCGCTCTATACGCCAACTCAGAGGCGGACATGCAACATAATGTTTCAGCTTTCTCACATGCCTGTGCCAATTTTGGGCTCAATATCAACTTGGAGAAGACTGTAGTTATGTACCAGCCAGCTCCAGGGAATAATCACACTGTGCCGAATATCAAAGTGAATGATCATAGACTAAGTGTTGTGGACAAATTCACCTATCTTGCCAGCACTGTGTCACAAGCTGCCACAATCGATGACGAAGTGAATGCAAGAATCTCCAAGGCCAGTGCAGCCTTTGGCAGACTGTACAAGAATGTATGGGACAGAACTGGAATAAGCCTGCAAACAAAGCTAAAAGTCTACAAAGCAGTTGTATTATCCACACTGCTATATGCTTGTGAAACCTGGACTGTTTATCAGCGACACGCTAGGAAATTAAACCACTTCCACACAGACTGCCTAAGGAAGCTACTGAAGATTAAATGGCAAGACAAGATTCCAGACACTGAAGTCCTAGAAAGAGCATCCATGCCCAGTATCCACACTCTACTGATGAAGAATCAGATTCGCTGGGCTGGTCACTTGACTCGCATGCCAGATCACAGGCTCCCTAAACGAATTTTCTACAGCGAACTGCGTTGTGGTAAACGCTCCCAAGGTGGCCAGAGGAAACGTTTTAAAGACACTCTGAAAATTTCACTGAATGCTTTTGGAATTCATCATGACACCTGGGAGGCTGCAGCCAGAGACCGAAATTCGTGGCGTGCATCATTTTACGCAAAGGTGCAGTCATATGTGAGGCAACCAGGACTGCAAGAGCTGTGAAGAAAAGGCAGGAAAGAAAAACCATTGCAGGAAATCCTCCTCCAGAGACGTCAAGCATTCTTTGCCTACATTGTCAAATAACATTTCGAGCCAAAATAGGCCTTATCAGCCATCTTAGAACCCACGGCTCCACACCTTCAACCCCACTGAATGAAATGAATGGTCATCATCAATCTTGATGGACAAACAACAACATGTATGTATGTGTGTATGTATGTATGTGTGTATGTGTGTATGTGTGTGCATGTATGTATGTGTGTATGTGTGTATGTGTATGTATGTGTCAACAACTCATGTGTAAGGCATCATCAGATTACTTCTCCCACACCACACAAGAAACTTGCAAGTCGTGTGAGAGGAAATAAATGATACATTTTATTGCCGTTGGCTCTTTACAAGTACATAACAGTCGCTATCAAAACCACACACAAAGCCACAGAATTGCCTATCACTAGTTTTCTAAACCCTAATGCTAATTCTATCTATTTGGTTACACAAATCTCCTATCAACACTAAAACGAGGTGCTCGCTACAAAGTCAGTCCCCAGTCTCACTAGCTTGCTCGCGTGGTTACACACCACGCGGAAGGACCTTGAGGTGTCCTTCGGCTTTCTGCGTGCCGTTCTGTTTGGCACGCTTACATTAGCTGTTTTCTGTTGATTGGCAATCGTGGCTATCATGTAGGCGCCGTGATTCTGTCGTGACCAGAGTGCTAACTATCTGGTCACCGTCTCCGTGTCTCATGAGAGAACTAGTTAATAGTCCCCCTTTCTATCCCCTACCCTGCCCTTATCCCGGGCACTGTGCTCCCTCTAATCTACCTGATGTTGTTCTATCTTGAGGCATACCTCAGGCCTCATAGTTCAGTCTTTGACACACACCCTCCCCTCCTGTGTTGCGTCACCAACTTTGACTCATTGGTTGTGACGCAAGAGGTTTCTAAAAAATTAGTGTATCTAATTTTTGTCAAAGACTGTAGATAACCTGGCTTTGGGCTACTTAATAGACTTCTACTGCCTATTGTCACAATGTCGTATCACTTTACTTGGTTACTGGCAATCGCCACAAACTTGTCTGGTTGGCGTGAGCCCTATTCTCAATCGCAATATTATATTAATTAGAGGTATGTCTGAACCGGACCGTTGTCTTATAAGACCTGCCCTCAAATAGTAAATTAACTCACTACCCATACAAAGTTGACTTTCTTAGGGTCAACACATGAATTGCTTCATGTCCCCCATATAATATTAAACAACCATTACACAAGAAACAAATGAAGATCGTAGACTGATCAGAGACATTAGACGTAGACAGTCACAATTTTTTGGACATGTTATGAGAGGAAATGATTTGGAGAACTTGGTGACAACTGGTAAGGTCGAGGGAAATAGACCAAGGGGAAGACCTAGAAACAAGTATCTGGATGGCTTGGCCTTGTGGCATGGTCGAGACAGAAACACGGAACTGATCCACGACTCTGGTGATCGAGTGAGATGGCAGAACATGACCACCCACGCTTACCGGCATGGCACATGATGGATGGATGGATTACACAAGCTGTGTGCGACAGGCTTTACCTATCTCGCTTCCGCGTGTAAAGTTATCTTTCACTGTTAAGTTAGTGTTTCGTTGTCTATTATGTCCCCTGACCCGGAGTTATCTCCCTTTGATCTATAAAATATGTATGCAATTTATATGTTTGTTTTTCTGGGTGTTTGCGTGTTTGGATGTAATTAATAATATAATCTAAGTTCTAACATGTGTATCTAACTATCATGTGTATGTACGTTAGTTTTCAAGTGCCATAATTCGGTTGAATGAGGCCACAAAGAAGTGTATCACACTAATTAGTGACTACATCTCCGTCTACACTAAACTACACACAACACATTCATCACAGCACAACTTCAACAAAGAAAGCACACACTTGACGCAGACAAAAAATAAAAAGTCGCGTTGAGCGGCAGAAAAATCCGCTGACCGATCTCAATCTCTCTTGTATAATTTACATTCGCTCTCACTTTCACACTTCTGTCACACCTCTTTCACTTTCACACATCTGTCACACATTTTTCACTTTCACACTTCTGTCACACATCTTTTACCTTCGCTTCTGTCACGCATCTTTTACCTTTATTTCTGTCATACATCTTTTACCCTCATAGTTATTTAAAAACCTTGGAATGACACTGTACAAGTTTGGATCAGTTTGACCGAGTTGAGCGTCATGACTGTGCGTAAATTGCTGCACAAGTCAAGTATTTACAATATATTTACATGTAAGAAAAAGGGTTGATGGTTTGTACCCTGGTATTATTCACCACTATATTCTATTATAATAATATTCTAAATACTGACATACTAATACTAGTTATATAAATATATATTTAATGTGTTACTTATTTTAATTTATCTGTCACATTAAAACTAAACCAAGCTTACATTACTCCTAGTATTTATCTAATTTAAGGGATGTACTCTAACTATTTAAAATGGCATTGATGTGAGATGAGTTATGTACCTTTCTGAAATGGGTAATCTAACATGTAATAAAATTATAACTAATGTTTTTAGATGCAAAAAAAAATATATGAATGATATTCTTATCTAAATGTTGCAAATGATGTATGTTTAATTGTCTAATATTTTTATCCTATTATGGTGTAAACTAATTATATTATTACCTCATCACGTTTGTTAAATGGAATGGTTCATTAAGATGGAATGAACTGAAATGAAATGAAACAAAGTGAAATGTAATAAACTAATTGGTACTATTACTATCTAAATTTATTATTCTAGTTTCTACTTAGTTGTTGTTATGTTTAAATTACTATCCTAATTTACTTTTAAGCTACATAAGTGGGTAAATTAATAATCTATCTAAAGTTAAAAAAAATGAAAACTATTATATTATCTAAATCTAAATATAAATTAAATGACATAATCTACCTATAATTTATGACTATATTAAAACGTTATAATACATATCACAATGAGTATTTATATACATGGTATTTAAATACCTCAGGTTAGTCGTTGCCCTTAATGTTCAGAAAATGCTTTCATTGGCATACTATCTATACAATTGTCCTGGGTATATGAAATACATTACACAGTCACACTTGTGTCTTATGGGTATTGCACCTGTAGAGTTCGCTTGTGTCGTAGACCACTGTTTTCGTGTCTGTATTCATGTAATGTTCTGACACTGTTTTTCTCTGCTTAACACGAATCATTTACTGGAACACATATGGAGCTTAGCAAGTCATGAGCTGTCCTCGTTCACAAAGTGATATATTAGTTCTCAGAGCAAAGTTCTTAATTTTGATGTCTACGGACACATAGTAATTCAATGTTCTTAGTACCTAGTTCAGCACATAATGTCTATGTATTTGTAACATATTTTACATAGAATATTTTACTGTACTAAGTTAACATCTATTACTCTACACTCTTATGTGGAATCTCTGGTATTTCTATCTCAGATGGTCGACTAAGGGTATCAGCCAAGATGTTATCCTTACCCTTAATATGCTCTATACTAAAGGTGTAATTTTGTAGTATTAGCGACCACCTGTATATACGGTCATTCCGATGCACACCACTCTGTATGACCGTGATTGGGGAGTTGTCAGTCTGGACAATGAAGTGAACACCTGCCAGAAATCGATGGAGCTTTCTCACCGCATAGATGACGCTTAGGGCTTCCAAATCTGATATGGAATATCTGGACTCAGCAGGTGTGATCTTACGGCTCACGTAGCAAATCGGGTGGAAGATGCCATCATAAAATTGGCCTAATACTGCAGCGATGGAGATTCTGCTGGCATCTGTCCTAAGATAATAAACGAGCCTAGGATTAGGCAAGCGGAGAATTGGTACATTACTAAAAAGGATTTTCAATTTTGACAATGCAGAAATTAATAATGCATCTTTGACATCTAATTTTACAGATGCTTTTAACACATTGGAAAATACACTTGTAATTTCCGCTAAATTTGGTATGAATTTGCTATAGTAATTTACTAACCCCAAAAGGCTTCTGACCTGCTTCTTTGTGGTAGGAATGGTCAGGTTCATAATTTTGGTAATAATTCTATTGTCAGTTTTTAGTTGACCTTGAGAAATGACATGACCCAAAAACTCAATTTCTTTAAGGCCCAATTCGACTTTGCTCGGTTTGACAGTGAGCCCAAAGAGTCGCAACCTATCAAAGACATGTCTTAGTTTCAGTAAGTGTGTTGTCCAGTCATCAGTATGGACACATATATCATCTATATATGTCACTGTATTCGTTACTCCATGAAGTAGATCTCTAGTTAAGCGTACGAAAGTGGCAGGAGCATTTCGAAGTCCGAAAGGAAGAAAACGCCACTCGTATAGTCCTAAAGGTGTTGAAAAAGCAGTAAGATGGATGGATTGAGACTGCATAGGGACCTGCCAATATCCCTTAGTAAGATCTAGTTTAGAAAAGATTTTGGAGGTGGACATGTCAAGAATAAGATCTTCGCAGGAAGGAATTGGCTCTGCGTCGATCTTAGTGACGTTGTTGAGTTTTCGATAGTCCACACACAGACGAATTGTGGAGTCTTTTTTCTTAACTAGGACGATTGGAAAAGAGTACTCAGAAGTGGATTTCTGGATGATCCCACTAGCTTCTAAATTAAGAATTTCCTTATTTAGATTTTCCCTATAGCTAAGTGGGATTGAGTACGGCCTGCATTTAATAGGCTTAGAGTCCGAAAGAAGAATGGAGTGTTCGATTCTGTCTGTCCTACCTGGAATGTCAGAAAATATGTCTTTGTATTCCGTCACTAATTCTACTAATTGTCGTCGTTGACTGTCTGATAGTCCCTGTTCTATCTGTATGCTCTCTAATGTAGCAGTCTTGTCCACAATAGGAACGGGTAGTTCCATTCCGTCGTCGTCTACCTGATTCAGTACGGTGGTGGTGCTAAATGCGTATTCTGTATTCTCGCTAGATGTATGGATATCGTCGGATATGCCAGTCTCGCTAACTAGTGTAGTTGCGTTGTGTATGTCTGTCGTCTGATCATTAGATGTGGGTGCACTTTGTTCGTCTGTCTCTACTTCTGTCTGTTGTCGTGAAAAGTAAGGTTTCAGCATGTTGACATGGAATATCTTTAAGTGTCCGTTTATTGATATTTCATAGTCAACATCTGAAAGTTGTTGTATCACTTTGAAAGGCCCTTGCCATGAAGTTAACCTTTTATTATGCTTGTCTGGTAGTAGCACCATTATGTATTGACCAGTCTCAAGTGTTATGGGTCTAGCACCTTTGTTAGGACTGTGATATCCGAGGATATCTTCACTGTTTACTGGAGTGAAACCATTCTTCTTCTCCCAGACAGATATTTCTTCATCTGTACAGTGCTTTAGCTGGGGCAGACACCCAAGAATTAACTCAGCACAAGGGTTGTCTAGTATTGCACAAGTAAAGGTACCAGAAAGGAACGGGGTGTTTATAGGGGCTCTTGCCAAAGGATAGGTTTCTATATTACCAGAAAAAGTTCGGCATTTTACAGAGTCACCAGTATAATCCTTTGGATTAACAAGTTCCTTTTTCACACCAATAATAGAGCTCCCACTGTCTAGCAAACATCGGCATGGCTTCTCATTGACCAACGCAGAGTGAAACAATAGATTGCCTCTGGCGGCTATAGCTGCGTTTGCATTCTCTAAGGAGGATGTTACTGTATGCCCACATGTAAGTTTGCCGTCTGCATGAAATTGGTGACATTGGTCACAACTGTCAAAGGCTAACACATCGTTCACACAACACACATCTTCAGATTGCTTGAAAGGTAATACATTCTCAACTTCACACTCAGTCTCACTACCACTATCAGAAGATGTATCAATCAAAATAGCATTGTTGGCTTTCATGCGTTGGCGGCCCAGGCACTTATTTGAATAATGGCCGTAGCTGGAACAAAAGAAGCATTTGATTGCACGCCTGTATGCAGATCTTTTGTTTTGTTGCTTCTTAATAACATTTTCAAGATGCGCCGGATAATTTGGCGATTTGTCACACATCGAATAAGTGTCATGCAAAAGTTGACAATAAATACATTTTGATACTTTCCTATCTTTCGTGTCGATTTTCTGAAAGGGTTTTCTCTTACTTTGATAATTTTTTGGTTGGTCTTTCACAAAGGAAACTACTTCAGAGTCATTTGAGGTCTTAAAAATATCTCTGTTAGAAGAAAAATATGCAGACCCGTTCTTTTCGAACTGCTCTATGTTCTCAATGTCTGACTGCTGTAGAAATTTAGCAAAACGAGATGGTATAGTGGATATGACTTTATCCATGGCTATTAAATTTTTAAGTCTATCAAAGTCTTTTCCTATGTTAGCTGCTTTAAGCCATCTATTTAGTACACTCTGAACATTTGAGACGTAATCAATGAAAGTCTCACTAGGTTTAGGTTTTAAATTTGAGAACTGAACCTGATAC
>OY992886.1:52987259-53282259 GCA_963921405.1 Cepaea hortensis
CTCGTACCACCAGTCAAAGCGGCTTTTGAAACTTCCGTAAGAAAGACCTGGAACGATAATCTGTGCCAGATGATCATCATAATCTCCAGCTTCCAAGAGCAAGACTGTCACGTTCTGGTCTTCTGATAAACGACTTGCCACCACACACCCGGCTGATCCTGCACCAACTGAAGATAGACAGACAAATTAGATAGATAAACATACAGATGGACGGACAGAAAGGCTGATGGACGGACGGAAGGATAAGTAGATATATTAGATAGATAAACAAACACAGGGACAGACAAACGGATACATCCATCTGTCTTTCTATTTATCATATCCATCATTATCTATCTATCTATCTATCTATCTATCTATCTATCTATCTATCTATCTATCTATCTATCTATCTATCTATCCATCCATCCATCCATCCATCCATCCATCTATCTATCTATCTATCTATCTATCTATCTATCTATCTATCTATCTATCTATCTATCTATCTAGCTATCTAGCTATCTATCGACCCACCCACCCACCCATCTATCTATCTATCTATCTATCTATCTATCTATCTATCTATCTATCTATCTTTCTATCTATCTATCTATCTATCTATCTATCTATCTATCTATCTCTTTGTCCGTCCGTCCGCCCGTCCACCTGCCTGCCTGCCTATCTGTCTGTCTGTCTATCGATCGATCATCTGTCTGTCTGTCTGTCTGTCTGTCTGTCTGTCTGTCTGTCTGTCTGTCTGTCCTCTCTATCTTATCTATTATAAAACTTCCAATAAATAGTAAAACAAGCTACTAGACTAATAATATCATCTTCAACACTTATAGATCACAATGTAATGCACAGTACCTATTTGTACAATTAGCGTTCACTACACAATATTCTGTATGTGGTAAAAAAAGGCACTAAAACTCCCAAACATAAACACATAAGTGTTATCAGTTATCAGTTATCAGTTGGGGTATCTTCATTGCACTCCGGACATGTCCATAGGTGCTCAGATCCTCCTCCCCCCCCCCCCCCAGCATATTCATCAGCGTCCGGTGGCTAATAGTGCCAGTTCTGTGTTGGTTGACGAGGCGCCTTGTTTTCCCGATGTACCTCTCGCGTCTGGCCGTGTCGATTCTTACTCCCAAGTCTTTCATCCTGGACAGCGATGTGGATTCACTGACGTCAAAGTCCTCTGTTCTCGCCATATCTTTGAGGACGTTAATAACATCGGCACGATCAATGGGCTGGCCATCTACAGGGGGTGCAGAGCCAGCCAGTTTATCAGCTCGTTCATTTCCCTCGACTCCCGCATGTCCCGGGACGAAGATGAAGGTGACTTTACGGACAACAGACTTCCGCAGCGACTCAGTCCACTGTCTACGTACAGATCCAGGCTTCGACCTTCTGAATCATACTCATTGAATCACTTAGTACACACACGTTGGCTGTGATTCCAGCCATATGAAATCATGTGTAACTGCCATCACCTCCATCGTCATGCTGCTCGTGGTCATAGAGTGGGCACCACTGGATTCTTGAACGGTTCGGCCCTCTGAACGGGTTGTAAATGCCCACGCACTTCTCTGCTGCTTTACAACAGATCCATCTGTATAGATGAGCTATTCGGGGATATCTGAGTGTTCATAGATGAGCGCGTTAACCTCTGCATTGACAGCGGCAGGGTTCTGCTCTCTGCACCGTCTGTCGAGTGTGATAATGCAGGAGAAAGTGCACTTAAAAACTGGAAGCACCGGCACCCATTCCTTGCCGAGGTTGATACTGGTAAGACTGCAGAACTGTCTGACGACATCTTCCGCCCGACCCATCCATGATTTGCCCCTCTTTAGCCTGTCACCCTTTTCTCTGAATATAGAGCGTCATGCAGAGGGTTCTGCTCATCTGCACTTATTTTTAAGTATGCACGAGCTCTCCAGATCTTGATCCTGTGTTTCATTGTCGGGAAGTCAAGGAGGTATCTCATTGCTTCACAGCTGGTGTCTCTCGTGCAGCCCAAAATGATGCGCATGGCTTCGTTTTGTACCTTTTCAAGTCTTCCAATCTGTGTAGGGCTGACAGTGAGGATGGCCAGTGACATACTCGATGCGTGAAAGCGCCAGTCCTTGGAACAGAAGTATTAGCAGTCTTTGCTCAATATTAGCAGTCGCCATGACTCTCATTGCTGACAAACCTTTTCGAGCTTTCGTTATGACATAATCGACGTGATCTCTGAAGGACAGGCTACGATCAAGCCTCACGCCAAGATATGTCATTGACTGGGTTCTACTCAAAATGCTCCCATCCATTCTTACTGCCGGCAGGTCTGTGTTCACAATATGGTTGTTTAGGGAGAACCATGTAACTGATGCCTTTGCAGGGTTGACAAGGACCACGGCATCAGCACACTATGAGGAAATTCGATCTAGCTCGCCCTGCATATCATTAGCAACCGCCTGTCTATCTCGACCCTGTCGATACACGAGAATGTCATCAGCAAATGACAGAGTCCTACCTAACTGTTGTTCAGTGATCGGCACCGTATACACGTTGAATAGTACTGGTGACAGTGGTGAACCCTGCGGCAATCCTGGACATATCGTTATCGGCTCAGAAGACCAACTCCCACATCTTAGCACCACCTTCCTTTGGAGCAGAACTGAAGCTATCCATCGTATCAGGTGAGGGAGCACTTTCAGTCTGAGGAGGGTTTGCATCAAGTGCTCGAAAGATACTCTATTATATGCGTCCTCTAAGTCTATGGCGGCCGCACATGTCTCTTCTCTGACCTGAAATCCTTCGTAAACATCTTGAGCAAAGACCGCCGCATTCAGCCATGACTCTTTGTTGCGTCTGTATCCTCCAAGTGTGGGCGGGAAGCAGCTGAGTTGTTCCAAGTCCCAAGCAAGTCTGTGTGCTACAATTTTCTCCAGTAGCTTGCCAGCAGTGTTCTGCATCGTAATAATTCTGTAGCCGTTTATCTTGGAATGGCCTTTGTTCGGTTTTAGCAGCGGCAGCAAGTAGCTGTGTAGCCATTCTTCTTTGATCTGACCCCTCTGGATACTGGTGTTGAATTCTCTGGCCAGTTCTTCCATGTCATCATCTGAAATCACCAGTAGGTCACCATATCGGATGCCGTCTGGGCCTGGGGCGGTGTTAGGTGATTTCTTGAGCATCGCACCAATTATCTCAGCTGTGATTATCCATTCTTCATCTTCCTGACCCCTTGCACAACTGAGAGAGTGTCGTTGTGGTCCTCTGTCTGGCGGGCTCGTCTTTCTGGTCAGTCTGTTCTATGTAGCGTTCAAGAAGGGCCTTACCTTTATCCGCATCCGACTTTCTCCATGTGAGGTCTGTGCCTTGAAAGTCTGGAATACCCCTACGTTTTGCAGCACCGTTCAAGCTCTTATGGAGGCACCAGAATGTCGTAAGAGATCGCTCGGAGCACACCTTCCTGCAAAACCCGTCCCATTTCTCAGCCTTGGCCTGTTTGGCGCAGGATTTGAATAAAGTCATCGTCCTATGGACCTCAGTCTTCAGGTTCGCCAACTCAAACTGTGGCGTGTTAGCCTTTCTAGCCTTTTGCCAGTCTTTGACAGCCTGCCTCTTTCCCAGCCATGCCTTCTCGACCTCTCCATTCCACCATGGTGGCTGCAACCATCTTTCTTGTCTCCTGCGGGAGGAAGTTAGTTTTCTTCTTCTGATCTTGCTTATGGCGTCTTGATCAGTGTTGTCGTACGGGAAGGCATTTGTCTTGTTTCTTTGACTCATGGCCCCGTCTTTCTTGATCAGGATGACACAAGGGTAGTGGTCACTATCGTGGTATCCCAGTGTGCCCCACCGGCACCTTGGTGCGATGGTGGGCGACACCAGAGCCAAGTCAATGACACTGTCAGAGTCACCTGGTCGAGTGGTCATTCTAGTGACCTTCCCATCATTCAGACAGACTAGGGCAGCAGATGCCAAGGCGTCCTCCAGATCTTCTCCCTGTCTATTGGTGATGCAATTCCCCCATTGACTGCCTCTGGCACATAAGTGTAATATATAGAAGTTATAAAACTGTAAATCAAAATTCATGTTTAGAGGACTTGCTCAATTCACCTCTAGACAATAATTAACAACTTCCTGACCCGGATGATGCTCCGGAATACTGGAGGAAGATCTTTATTGATGTATTTGATAGACATATGCCAATAAAGGAAGTTCGAGTAAAACATCACGTCAAACCACCATGGATCACCCAGGAAATACTTGAAAATATGAGAGAACGAACGAAAGAACTTTATTTTAAAAGGGTTAAGAATTGGGCCCGTCTGAAATTCTGCCCTTCTTATATTCTGCTCTCATACATTATGTCATGCTTACATCACTTATGAAGCTAATCTTTGACAACAAAGACAACAACAAAACAAAATGCATTACAAATAATGGAAAATATCAATAATCAATAATATATGACTCACTAAATCTAATTTTTGACATGGCAATTATAATTACCAAAGGTAGGTGTAACGTTCCACAGTGGTGTTTTTCCATCAAGGATGATAATGACCATTTATGTCATCAAGTGGGATTGAGAGTTTGGAGCCGTGAGTTCTAAGATGGATGGTAAGGTTTATTTTGGAGCGACATGTTCTTTGACAATGTGGACAAAGAATGCTTGAGGTCCAAGAAATGGATCTCCTTTGGTGGTTTGTTTGTTTGTTGGTTTGTTTGTTTGTTTGTTTTTGTCCAGTTTTTTTTAAAAGTTCTTGTAGTCTTGTTTGCTTCGCAGGTGTTTACACCCATGAATTTCGATCTTTGGCGACAGGTTTCCGTGTGTCGTGATGAATTCCAAAATCTTTGAGCGATATCTTCAGCGTGTCTTTAAAGCGTTTCCACTGACCGCCTTGGGAGCGTTTACCACAGGTGCAGCTCACCGTAAAATATTCGTTTAGGGTGCCCGTAATCTGGCATTCGAATCAGGTGACCAGCTCAGTAAATATGTTTCTTCATTAGTAGAGTGTGGATATTGGGCATGGAAGCTCTTTCTAAGACTTCAGTGTCTGGGATACTGTCTTGCCATTTGATCTTCAGTAGCTTCCAAACGCAAACTGTCGAAGTGGCTTAATTTCATAGCGTGTCGCTGGTAGACAGTCTAGGTTTCACAAGCATATAGCAGTGTGGATAATACTACTGCTTTGTAGACTTTTAGCTTTGTTTGCAGTTTATCCCATTTCTGTCTTATACATGTGCTTACAGTCTTCCAAAGGCTGTGCTGGTCTTGGGGATTCTCGCATTCACTTCATTGTCACTTGTGGCAGCTTGTGACACAGTGCTGTCAAGATACGAGTAGGTGAATTTGTCCACACCACTTAGTTTATGACCATTCACTTTGTATTCGGCTCGGTATGAATAATCCCTGGAGCTGGCTGGTACATAACTACAGTCTTCTCCAAGTTGATATTAAGCCTAAAGTTGACACAGGCATACGAGAAAGTTGAAACGTTGTGTTGCATGTCTGCCTCTAAGTTGGCATATAGAGACAAACCGTCAGCAAACAGGAGATCTCTGACGGTGATGCTGGTAGTTTTGGTTTTAGCTTGCAGCCTTCTGAGATTGAACAGTATTCCATCCATGAGGCAGTTGATGTTTATTCCAATGTCGTTGTTTTCGACGGACTGGCACAATGTAATAGCCACACTGGGTCGTGAGTGCAGAGAATGGGCAGCGGGCCGCACAGTTTGAGGTGCAACAACTGATCCAGTGTTATAAACATAAAGGTGACATACCAATCTTGACATAGACGATTCTTGAAAACAGAGAGTATGGCATATGAGGCTACGACTTGCAGCATGAGAATGGAGGTGAAAGCAGTCACAGCAGCATTCCGTTGGTTAGATGAGACCACTGCAACACACACTGTCTTCATCACGGACTCAAGGAGTATGCTTAGTAAAGAGGAGAAAGGAATGTTTCGTGTGGAATGGCTCACCTCGTTTCAGAAGTCACATATTGTAAGAATTGTATGGATTATTTTCCCTGGCCATATGGGGGTGCAGGGGAATGAACAGGCTGATAGGCGGGCATGGAATGCACCTCTTGGTAGTAGATTGCCTATGAACAAGGAAGAGGTCGTTGTGCGCTTGTGGGACCAGGTGGAGAAGGCTGGGGAACAGATTAAGAACCCGTATGTGGAAAGAATGAGATTGCGGGAATCGGCAGGGGTTCTGGAAGAATCTTAAAACTAAGAGGGAAGACCAGGAGAACTTAAATCAATTAGCGGTGGAAACGATTAGTAGTATGACTCTTCGCTAGCTGTTAATCGATTGGACGGAACACGTATGGGAATGTCCTGCGTGCAATGATGTCGGTTTTTAACTCAACTCAACTCAACTATTGCTCAACATAATCTGCAGCAACATCGATACACATATAGTAATGCACTTGTGATGCGTTCCAGTAGCAGCTTTATTCTGGACTTCTCCATTATTTGCCTGCCAAGAAAAAAGGAGAGCCAGATAGACCGACCGAAAGACATAGAAAGTTACAGAGATAGAGAGACATATATACAGAGACAGAGACAGGAAGCTGTTCAAATGACACGCCTGTTTGGTTCATGTTGTGTTCCTTTATCATGTGTCTGAGCACACATTCAGAAATTCAGATGACCAATGCTCGTAGTGCAGTAGTGCTGTGGTGCTACACGGTTTGTCATTACTCTATGTCAACCTGTGTCATCTTCTCCATCGTCAGCAGTATCACAATATCATCGGTCAACCTGTTCAAAAGTGGGCAATAATCTTTTAGCATACTTTAGATCATTATTCACCCAGTTCTGTACGGTCTGTCGCGAGAAACATGCCTCTCTGCAAGCAGGTAACGTGTTCGTGTAAGTATCATTTGAAGGGGAAAGAAATATATCAAGGCATTACCGATTAGACGATTCCAGTCGTTTCTATGCAAACAGAAGGACATGTTGATGAATCCAATATTACAGTGAAGATAACATACTCCACATTCAAACAATGTCAGTGACTATTTATTTAATATTTCAGCCAAAGTATTATTCGTTTATTCAGTTTATGTGATATACAGGCTTGTCAATGGGACACATTTTTCAGTCCCATTCCATCCCATCCCATGGTAATTTATGCCTGTCCCATCCCATCTCATCCCATGGGATTCCCATGATAATATTAATATGGAATACAGTTCAAATAAAATTATGAAATTTATTAAAGTTTAGGGTTAGTGTCTACTAAATAGGACTACATGTACAAAGAGACATGTAAAACAACATAATTTATTAATTTTAATATTCAAGAGTATTTTATTAAAACAAAGTTTAATCTAAATATGACAATTCAGTGTCATTCTGACACTCTCATTATGTTTCTGAGCCACTCTGCTCATTCAGCACATAATCAATTTCCTGCTGATCGATTGTTTCTAATAATTCAGTTAATCCAGGTAATCCCTGAACAATGTCCACAATTGTCATCTTACATGCAAATCTGATATGCACAGAGTTTATAACGAGAGCTGGTAACATCCGTTTTCGTAACTTACTCAACAACAATCCAGCTGCACTAAATAAGCGCTCTACTGCTGCTGAGGACACTGGTATGGCCAAAACAATTTTCGCAGTGGAAACCTATGTTCATTTTCCCAATAATTTAATGGTGTAATGTTGTTTGTTTACCATAATTTTTGAAACATGGTGACTTCATCCTCGAGATATTTGTTTCTGGGGTCATCAAACTTAAGTGCTTTGTTTGGTGGATGATAAAAAAATAAGTCAAAATCACTTTTCGGCTTTTGTTCTACAATTCTTGCTACTTCACATACAGCAGATGATTTAGAAGAAAGATTTAAATCCTTGATGAATGAAATAACAGTTGGAACAACAGACTTAGAAAAAGCGATCCAATCATTGGCCAATTTATTGGTGTCCACATTCCCTTTCTTCTTAGTAACAACTGACTTCTATTTTGGCTTTCATATCAACTTCAGTAAGGAATGCTGCAGTAACTGCCAGAGAACTGCCGCAATATGGCCACAGATTTTCTCCAATAATTTTCAGAAAGTTCAGACAATATTTCTTCACCATGCTGCTAGGAAGTTTCTTCGTCAATAGCAACAATAACTTTGTACAACTGATAGTCTAAGACGAAGTATAACAGCAAAATTAAATGAGATGTAGCACCATCAACTTATAGTTTGTCAAAACATGTTTTGAATTTCTCATGTATGTACAGCATTAATTTAATCTGAGCAATATTCGGAATGTGGTTTAAGAATTTTTTCTCATCTTCATTAAAGTAATGCGAGTAATTTTTTAAATGGGCATTGAAACATTGGTAACATGATCGCCATTCACGTGTTACAGATTTTGTTGGTATGGAAAATTGCAGCTGTGATGCCTTTGCCTGACGTGTATTGTAATATATTTCAATAAATGAAAGTTTATCCATGAACTGATCCAGTTCAGAAATCACGTCTCTGCTGAAGCTATCAGTAATGCATGATAACCTGTGCTCAGTACAACCAGATCGGTGCATTTCTGTATCGGCATCAAATCGTCCATCAAATGCTTCCGTCATGCTTGCTGCATTATCAGTACACACAAACAATGGACTGGAGAATGTGGTAGATTCCACAAGAAATTCACGTGCAAATAAAAAACTGTGCGTAAATTGTGCAGTATGGGATTGATTACTACCAATGTTTATAAGAGACAGAGGAAAAGTAATCCATTCCCAATTTTGATCTATTCCACAAGGAATAATTCCCCCATATGGCAAAAGATATGTTTATCTTGCAGACCAAAAGACAACTATTCCCGAAATTGCACATTCTGGATTTTGTGCCATATTTTGAAACAATTTTTGAAACTGTAATTTGGCCAATTTTCCTTGCCCCAAAATCGAACGAGTCACTGTTTGCTGTGATAGTGTAATTATATACCTTGTTTGCAGCGTGAGTAGATCTTGCATCAAAGTTAGCAGCATCACATATAATGTCACATCCAGCCGAAAAGGATACTGTTGAATGTGATGTAATTAGTTCAACAACTGTTTTTGTTTTTTTGGCCACGCATTTGACAATGTTGGTGGTGGTTTTGTTACTTCCCGCTGCTTGGCTTCAAAGAAATCTTTTGATGTTAGTAGAACCACGGGAACCACATTTCATGCTATGCTGTATTGTAACTCCATAACCACTTTGATTAACGCATGTTTCATTAATCAACTTATGCCAACTGTAAAGCGTTTTGCACTTTGCACAGCAAACAAATGGTGCTAAAATACTTTCAGATATTTTAACTGCTTTAACATCAGCTGTTGAAGACTTTACAAGTTCTTTTGGAACATCAATCAAGTGGCATTCTACCACTCTCAACATCTTAGCAACAACAGTTTTAGTCAGATCCTGGAACTCATATTTTTGGTTGGCTATTTTGGGGTACCGTAGGCTTACTCAGCCTACACCCAGTAACATGGTGACTTCAAGTGACTGCCTTCACAAATTATTTGAAATTAGGACTACTATACATTTATAGACTATAAATATATACCTAATATTCAACCAAATAAAAATTCTGCAATTCAGCAACAAAACAACTTGGATTACAGCAGATTAAAACTAGCTTCGTATTTACAAATCGCCAAATACGTCAATCATCAACCACAGCAACAATGGCTGACTTGCAGCGCGCATGCGCGCATTTATTTATTTATCCGGTGTCCCACCACGAATAATAAAAGAATAATAAAAGATAAAGAATTGATACAAATGTATAAAGAAAAAAGAAGGATAAAAGGCTTTAAAAGGGTAAAAATTAAAAAAAACATTTAAGGGTAGCTCTGACGTAGATCTAGTTGCTATGACATGGCTACTGTCCCATGGGAAATACAAATCTGTGCTGTTCCATCCCATCCCATCCCATCCCATGGGAAGTTTCCCATGGTATTCCCATGGGAATTCCATTCCCATGGACAAGCCTGGTGATACGAGGGTAAGTTAATAAGTAAGTCACAAATGGCTGTAGAAAAATAACTAAATATGATAACAACTTGAAACCAGGTTATGTTTATACATACATTGTCCCTTTATTTCTCAACATAATTTCCACCAACATTGATGCTCGTTTTATCGGTTCTCCCAAACCGGCTGCATAGAACTGCGTGCTTTGTTTTCATTTACCAGCCATCCCACAGAACTGTGTGACTTACTTATTGACTCGCCCTCGTAACGTTTTCTACCGAGTTATGCACCGCTTTACGGGACAAACATTTGTCAGCATAAACACTGACAACCCACCTTGGCGGGAGACATTTCGCGAATGACGCCGAAGTTGAATGTGAAGTGAAAACGTGGTTTAGAAAGCAGAGCACGCAGTTCTATGCAGCCGGTTTGAGAGGACTGATAAAGCGATGGGATAAGTGCATCAATGTTGGTGAAAATTATGTTGAGAAATAAAGGGACAATGTATGTACATAAATAAACTGGTTTCAAGTTGTTATCATATTAAGTTATTTTTCTACAGCCATTTGTGATTTACCTATTAACTTACCCTCGTATATGACTCTTCAGTATGCACCTGACGAGATGCAGCGAAATATGCCAGGCAATAAATTGTGCAATATATTGTTTGTGGCTTCTGTGTTTACATTCACAAAGGGGAAAATTTGTTTTGAATCATTTTGTCACCAAAATAATCACTCAACAATTATATGGTTTTGGTAATTTTTACACACCGTCCATTAACACGGTCGCCATATCATCATCTCTAATTGTGCGTATGGAAATCGTAGCCGTCGACTATCTAAGTTCATAAAGCAGGATGATGCCGCCGCCAAATGACACTATTCTAAATTACACACAATGAATTTCAGCTTCTACGTGTCATTTTGTATCTTGCTTACTTTCCCGCATGTAAAATATATGTAGACACCAGATAAACGATTTGTTTCGTGACAATTGTTTTGCCTGTAAACAAATGACAGGTTTCGGTGAATATATGTTCGAATTTTAACTAGAAACACTAAGTGATTTTAGTTAGTTAGTCAGTTAGTTAGTTAGTTAGTTAATTAGTTAGTTAGTTGGTTAGTTGGTTAGTTGGATGGTTAGTTAGTTAGTTGGTTAGTTAGTTAGTTAGTTAGTTAGTTAGTTAGTTAGTTAGTTAGTTAGTTAGTTAGTTAGTTAGTTAGTTAGTTAGTTAGTTAGTTAGTTAGTCGAGGTTCCAACTTCACGGCAACGGGTCGTCCCCATTATGCTCCATTCCCGTGCCAGCGAACATCACACAAAATGCTCTCCACTGTCCAATGTGAAAGTGATTTTAGTTTGGGTTAAGGATTTTTGCAATTACCGTTGCTTGATGGTTATCTGCCGGTCTCCCTGGCGAAAGGGTTATTGACTATCTGCGTAATCCCGTATTTCCATGTAAGGAACATAGCTGCGCGAGATTCGGCAGCGGGTCGCGTCGTGTTGGTTACTTACAGGGTATGTGAGCCGATCGCTCAGAAGGCAATGGCAAACTACTGAGCGTAATCAACAGCAGCTGAAAAATGCTGGTGTTGACTGCAACATGCTATAAAGGATATACAACTTTATAAAGAAAAAAAAAACGAAATGATGGTTATCTTAGGAAATCTCAAGAAATCATCTACATGGCGAATTTCCAAGCTCAGTGGTGACATCTTTGTTCAACCGCTGATCGTCTTGGACACCACTTTGCCAATCCATCCCGACCATTCTCCACCTACCAACCCCTTTCTCTATTATACTGACTCAAATCCCACCGGTCTCCAAACCCCCGTTTCTCATAATGTGAATAGAACATGGCGGTTGTCTTGTCCACCTGCCTCTGTGAACTTACTCCTTGGCTATTGCTCTCCTACAACCAAGCCTGGAGGAGCGCTAGTAAGATAATAGCGAACCACGCTGTTAATGTCACGTGCATAGCAGGAAGCGGGTTTGAAACCCTTGGCTTGTCGCTTGCCAAAGTGAGGGCAGATTGGCCACCTATTCCTCCTTGCTCTCAGACCTACAAAATCAAATGGCGCTATCTACTCACAGAAGCATAGAGAAAATTTATTCGGGACAGTTTTGTTTTTAGTATATGGATGTAGAAATAACGTGATTATGGACACACATTTATGTGCAAATAAGCAAAACAACGAGGACAAATGTAAATATTCGATAAAACGCCGTGACATTATTTCAAGGGACTTTAAAGTGCATTGTTATGTTATCTTACTAATATATGTTTGGTAGAAAGCCTTCTGAGTACGTTAGAAGACTGTCTATGTGGCTGTGTTGCACAGCCTGTAAAAGGTCTGTAAAAGGCGATATGTGTGCCAAACTGCCAATATATGTATGTTACACACACACACACAACACACAACACACAACACACATACATATATATGTACACACACACACACACACACACACACACACACACACACTCACACACACACACGGGGGAGCTTCAATTGTAAAAAACATGAAAACCTTAGATGGTTTTTTTTTGGGGTGCGTTTTTTAGTTTTATTTGGTGAATATATTCTTTAAAAAGGCACACAATAAATGTATTATTTTCAATGTAGTCTCTACTACATTCAATGCAAGCCCTCCGGAGCAATTAAAGTGCTCGTGTTCCTTTAGAAAATAAAATACTCTTGGTCGCGTATGTAATCATTCGTACACCATCTGCAGTACCTCTCCAGAAAAGGGCAGTACGTTTAATTAATGGTGAAAAGCTTACCGACAATTCTAACCTACATAAACGTCTTCGGTTACTGCCACTCCGCAAACGCCTACTTTTTAATAAGGCTAAACTAAATCACAAATTCCTATTTCAAAATGGTCCAAGCTACCTTTGGCTATTGTTTAAATATAACGCAAGACATAGCGAACGACTAAATATACTTCATGTCCCTAAACCAAGGATAGACTTATATAAAACAAGCTTAGCATACTCTGCCGCTTAGTTGTGGAACAATCTTCCACAAGAAATCAAAGACACCACCAATCATTATACATACATTTGTAACCTGTATGAACACTACGTCAGTACAGACCACATACCCCCATAAACAAAAACAAACAAAAAAAGACAATAATAATGGTAAATTATCTCAAACGACAACTAGCCAAAAAACATTCCCATATGTATGGCACGTTACACCTTCCTTAGAGATTTATAATGCCCATGTTAAACATTGCCTCAGTGAGTCATTTGTTATTGATTATTTTTCATGCGTTTTAATGCTTATTGTTCTTTTGTTGTCAAAAATTTGCTTCATAAGTGATGTAGAATGAAAGAATGTATGAGAGGAAATAGAGAAGAAGGGCAGAATGTCAGACGGGCCTGCGTGCCCAATTCTTAACCCTTTGAAAATAAATATTTTCGTTCGTTCGTTCGTTCATGGGACCTAAAAGACTTTCTTCCTAATGACTCTTTGAGTTGTCCAAACAGATGGAAATCACGTGAGGCTGGGTCTGGCGAATACGGGGGCTGTGGTACACACTGAAAGTGGAGGTCTTCTATGGTTTCAACCCTTGAACGGGCAGTATAGGGGTCGAGCTATATCATGTTGCAAAAGGAAACATTTACTCAGAAGTCCACGTCGTTTTGGATTTGATTCCGGGTCGAAGATGATTCCTGAGAAAATCTGTATACTTATCACCGGTGACAGTTTTTCGTCTTGGCGTGTAGAGCTTTAAAATAACGCCTTGTTCATCCCAAAAGAGAGTCAGCATAACCTTCCCTGCAGATGGCTGCGTGCGAAACTTCTGTGGTTTCTGTGAGGAGGGATGGCGCCATTCCTTAGCCGCTCTTTTCCTTTCCCGCTCGTAGTAGTGAACCCAGGTTTCATCTCCAGTAAAATTCTTGATGGAAAACCACCACCTTCTGCCTCAAAGCACTACAAAAGTACTTGACAAGCATCATTGTGTTGTTGTTTCACTTCTGGAGTAAGCTGCCATGGTGCCCACCTTGCAGGCACCGTGACGTACTGCAGAACATCATGGATGTTGTGATGTGCTGAGCCTTGACTGGTGTCAAGATGTGTGGCAATGTCATTCACAGTCACTCGGCGGTTTTTTCCTGTACGAGGCCTTCAACGGCGGCAACCTACTCTGGGGGTCACTACTCGGTGTGTCTAACCCGGTCATAAAGACTCTGTCATAGAAGTCACGCCGTTTTGAGACTTCCTACTCCACTCATACACTTGCTGGATTGACAGGCATGCATCACCATACTGGACCTTCATTCGCAGATAAGTTTCCATAGGTGTCACCCCTTCACTTATTAAAAAAAAAAAAACTGATAACAGAACAGTGCTCCACTTTGGTACATGTCAAAATTGGGGTGGCCATTTTTATATAGTCCTTATAACGTCACCGTGTTAGTCTATGCAATGATGTCGCGTGCTTAATGCTCTTGACATCCTTAACAACAATATTGACAGATTGCATGACACAAGTATGGTAATTGTAATGTCTATCACACTTTTAAGGTTTTCATTTGAAGCCTTCTAGTCTGTATGTGCGTATTTATAAGGGTCAGATGAGGATTGTAAGAGACAAAGCTTTCCGTTCAGAGGTGTCAGCGTCCTTTATTTAGAGTGTCTTGGTCATTACTTAATTACCTACCCCTGTCTATATCGTGTATGGCTCGTTGGTGCTTGTGGACGGCAGCACTACCTTCCGTCTCCCCTCCTCTCCCTAATGTTTCTCAACGCATTGCGATCGTTTGCTGATACCTTCGCATGTCATGATAAAAGGTTGTCAAGAATCTTCTCTTATTCTTCTATCTCTCTGCCATGTAGCACTTCAGAATGAGATACAGAATTTATAAGTGAGAAAGAAACCAAACATTTAATCTCAAAGAAGCAGACGGCAAAAGTCGCCAAATGACGTCACTATGTGAAAAACGTCACGACGTGATACATTAGCAACCAGCGAGTTAGGTCTGCGGCTGACAACAAGGAAGGCGGCATAAAATTCTCAGAGGCGAATTATTCACATAAATCATTTAGAAGATGGAGATTATAAAAGAGAACCATCATTGATAACAGACATATGATCAAGGCACGCTCCAAAAGCAGGATAGACGATTGGCCATGAGTATTTAAATCAAAATCCGAAGTAATGGCTCAAGGTTAGCTAGTGTCAACAAACAGGAGTTTGTAAGTAGTTGATATTATGATAAGCGGCAAGGATGCAACATGAAACTACGCTGGACGGTTGAGCATTATCTTAGCAGTCGATTAATTTAATATAAAAATGTTCAGCATTGTGCGTTTTGCCTAATCACCCATCGCCGACCCTCCCATCAACATGGGACCGGCGATGTTGATTATTTTATGACGACACAAGCTACTCTATATAAATAAATAGTGCATTGCAAGAAATTTCGGCCTGCCTCCAGTCGTTTAATATTCGTTGAAGCTGTTCCAGTTATTCCGCTGGACTGTTGTTTTGGACATCCAGCTGAGAATCATATTCATTTTACATTGCTGGCACTCTCTTGCCACAAATCTGTGCAGTTGTCACAACATGTTTCCGTTCTTGTCTTCTAGTGATGTGGCTAACAAAGACGAATACCTCATTCTTGTGTTTGTATTAAGCTGTCTTTGTGTTTTAGCTTACTATCAAAGCATTTTAGTTGCCAAAATGATTACAAGCATTCTTCTGTAAAACCCCATCTCCAAGGTGTCAAGGAGCGTATTTACTTGTTGATAATCGGCCAGAACTCACAGCTAGATGGTAAAAATGGTGTTATGCAACGTGTGAGAATTCATTTTCTTACCTATAGTGATATGCTTTATTGCATAGGTTGTTTTCCATTTTATAAAATACAGTTTTTACGTAATGTCCAAAACTACTGTTTGTGTTTATGAAACACATTTCATCTGATGTTATCGCTGTGCCTAGATAATTGAATGTCTCTACCTTTCCTAGCTTTATACCATTCACTTTAATTTTACATTTAGGCGGGATCTGCTATCGTTATATTACACAACTTCTGTCTTCCTATTATGTAAGCTGAGAGCCAGGTTTTCACTTCCAATAACCATTTTATATATCACTTTATGTAGTTATTTCTGACATGATGCTATCAAGGCGTTGTCATCAATATATCATGTTATGCTCACTGCATGAGTGAAACAAATATGGAGACAGTGCACGTCATGTATTTATGCTCTTAAATAGTCCTAAACAGTCGTTAAGGAGTGTCTGACCGAGTCGCTAGAATGCCGGATTCTCATTAGGGAGACACGGGTTCGAATCCTCGGTAAGGTGTGGATTGTTTTTTTATTTTGACAGGGGCAAAAAGAAAACCCTAACATGCACAGATCGCGGCAACTGCACTGGCCAGGCGGCCTTAATTCCTCAGGCCTAAGACTCCCCTGCCATACACCGCAAATTGCTATATAATCAGTAAATGACAGTTATTGATTCTTATAGCTGTTATTCGCTGCCAGTATATGTTCTTTATTGTTGGCAGATCAGTCCTATTAATGTGTAATTGTGTGAGTAGTTTGATTATTGTCTCACGTTTCACATTGTCTTGGTGTGGTGTACAGTCTATGGAACAAAAGTACAGAGGTTGTTTTTATTGTACTTTCTATAGCTCTTTCACACTGTATACTGGAAATATACCTCATGAATTGTGTAATTCTGTATTTATTGCAATCCCAAAGAAATCAGGAGCCTTGGAATGTGATCAACATCGAACAATTAGTATAATGAGTCACATCACGAAGATTTTGCTAAGAATTATCATGCAAAGAATTAGGAGGAAAATACAACCTGAAATAGGAGAAGAACAATGTGGGTTTGTAGAATGAAAGGGTACAGTAAATGCTGTATATTTACTGAGAACCGTAATTGAACGATCTATAGAAGTAAACAAAGATCTACACCTTTGCTTTATTGACTACACAAAAGCTTTCGATAAAGTGAGATATGTCGACATGATAAGGATGCTTGAAGATCTACAAATTGATGGAAAAGACCTTAGACTTGTAAAAAACATATATTGGAAACAACAAGCTGCCATAAGAGTTGATAATGAAGTAGGCCAATATCAGCCTATCAAGAGAGGTGTGAGACAGGGATGTGTAGTGTCTCCAGATCTGTTTTCCCTGTACAGTGAAAATAGTTTCAGAAATATTGAAGATATGGAAGCAATCAACATTGGGGGACGATGCATCCATAACATTAGATATGCAGACGATACAGTCTTGATTGCAGACAATGAACAGGACCTGCAAAATTAAGTAGATGCAGTTGTTACACACAGTGAACAACGAGGGTTAGAATTAAATTGTAAAAAGACACAGATTATGGTCGTCACTAGGAAGAACGAAATACCACAATGTAATATACAAGTAAATGGGAATATTCTTCAACAATTATCTCGGAACAGTAATAACATCTGATGGGAGATGCCTTGAAGAGATTAGAACAAGAATCGCTATGTCTAAGGTAGCCTTTAGCAAGATGAAAAACATACTGACCAATAAAAAGATGTCAATTGAAATGAGAAAAAAAGTGTTGAGGTGCTACATTGAACCTGTACTTTTATATGGATGTGAAGCTTGGACAATGAGCAGTGAAGCTGAAAAAGATCTGATGGCTGTAGAAATGTGGTTTCTGAGGAAAATGCAAAGAATACCATGGACAGCCAGAAAGACCAATGAACAGGTCCTTCAAGAAACAAATGAAGATCGTAAACTAATTAGATATATTAGACGCAGACAGTCAAAATAAAATTTGTTGGGCTTGTTATGAGAAGAAATGAATTGGAGAACTTGGTGACAACTGTTAAGATCGAAGGGAACAGACCAAGAGGAAGACCTAGAAGCAAATACCTGGATGGCTTGGCTTCGTGGCATGGTCGAGACAGAAACACAGAGCTGATCCACGACTTTGGTGATCCAGTGAGATGGCAAAACTTGACCGCCCACGCTTACCGGCATGGCACATGATGATGATGATGATGATAGCTCTTTCTAACAGTGGCCTCAGAATGTGCAAGGCATTGTTTGTGCTCTTCCCCACTACACATTTAAATTGTTCTTCTCACAGCACTTTTAACCCAATGTTCTTCCCCTTTCTTCATAATTATATTAGGTAGATAAACATGGATGTGAAGCTTGGGCAATGAGTAGACAAGCTGAAAAACATTTGATGGCTGTGGAAATGTGGTTTCTGAGGAGAATGCAAAGAATACTACGGACAGACAGAAAAACCAATGACCAAGTACTACAAGAAATAAATGAAAATTGTAAATTGATTAGAGAAATTAGACGTAGACAGTCAAAATTGTTTGGGCTTGTTATGAGAAGAAATGAATTGGAGAACATGGTGACAACTGGCAAGATCGAAAAGAACAGACCAAGGGGAAGACCGAGAAGTAAATACCTGGATGGCTTGGCCACATGGCATGGTCGAGACAAGAACACTGAGCTAGCTGATCCACGACTCTGGTGATCGAGTGAAATTGCGAGTCATGACCGCCCACGCTTTCCGGCATGGCACATGATGGATGGATGGAGCTAAACAACAGGAAATAATCGTCACTCACCAACAATGTAGTCATAGGTCGAGTTCAAGCGTTTCGCCAGCTGAGAAGGCTGCAGTGGATCACTAAAAAACCATAGCCGGAGTGTTATCGCTGTCAGGACCACAAACCCTCCCTTAACTGCTGCAGGCATGATGAGCCCGTTGTCCACGTACTGAAGAACCTGGAGGACAACACAGGTCACAAACGTTATATCACGAAATGTGTACGTGTTGATTGTTAACAGGGAAAAGTAAACGATATTTTACGAACACATGTAGCCATAACATTGTCTTAATTTTCAATTAACTGATTCTTCCGTGGATGCTTTAAATTGCAGTAATTGATTAATTGATTGTAACAGAAGCTTTAGCATAAATTGTCCTGCTGTGCATTCAATTTTGTTCCCCTCTCGTCTTATTTATAGCTGCCACTCGTTTTACTTATTACCTTGGGCTGGTTTAACAGGTAACAAGAAGCCCCGCTTTAGGCTAGTGTCTGCTATCTCAGAATACTGCATTTGGAGTTCATGAAAGCGGGCCCTCCCAGCCAAGCAACGATAGCAAGGCCGTTGTTTCGAAACGTTTGTCAAACCTCAAAGGTTATGTTGCCGATCTCTCTCTCTCTCTCTCTCTCTCTCTCTCTCTCTCTCTCTCTCTCTCTCTGTGTGTGTGTGTGTGTGTGTGTGTGTGTGTGCGTGTGTGCGTGCGTGTGTGTGTGTGTGTGTGTGTGTGTGTGTATCTCTGTCGACTTTAGCTACTTATAATCGTCATGTCAAACACTAGTTTTAGTCAATCGTGAATTATTAATTAGTTCACATTTTCCATGCGTTTTAATACATATTGTTTATAGTGTTGTCGTTGTAGTCAAAGATTGGCTTCATAAAGATGTTTGAATGAAATAATGTATGAGAGCAGAGAGATCATAACGGGAACATAAAGGTCGTTCTCTCTCTATCTCTCTCTCTCTCTCTCTCTCTCTCTCTCTCTCTCTCTCTCTCTCTCTCTCTCTCTCTCTCTCTCTCCGAGCCAAAGGGACGCAGACAGTATGCTGCATATTTTGTTCGGCCTATCCTGTCTGTCTCAGCTTGTAGCATGTTTAAAGGCATTCAGCAATTTACATATATACCTACGGGAAACCAAATGGGACTCTCTAGCCTACATGTTGCCATGAGCTGAACTCACAGATTAAGCGGTGTGTCGTGTTTCAGTGATGTTGCGTCAATGATGAATGACAAATATATTGGGGAGTGGGGAAATTGATAGCATATAAGAGAAAAGCACGGGTCACGGAGAGTCTGTAAACGGTGCGTGAATGAAGATGAACGAATGAGTGAACGTAAGACAATATGTTTAATCAGTTTGGGCCAGGTCGCCGATCAGGATACATGTCGACTAAAGGGTTCTAGGACTAGTAAGCGGTGATCTTATGCCTATTGCCAGGTCTTAGTATGATATGCCTGAGCTAAAGTATAACAGTAAACGGTAGGACCTTCTTTCTGTTAGCGCCGAGTGTTGGGCGGCGCTCACCAAACCTGAAAACTCCACATTGTGCCAACGATTCCGGGAAGAGGAGCGCAATTGAGAGGGCTTATTTGCTCTCACAGCCTTAGTCTTGTGCGACTTAAAAATGAATACTGAACATAGTCACCCCAATAGCATGCAGGACAGTCTATTTGACATCCAATACTGCCGACTGGGTAACAAACGCCAGGTCAATAGCAGTGTCTACATCACCAGGCCTCATTACCATTCTCGTTGTCCTCCCATTGTTTATGCAGACTATTTCTGAATCCGCCATGGCTTCTGCAAGGGCAATTCCCTGCCGGTTTCCTCCAGTATTGTCCCACTCTCTGTTTCATGCATTAAAGCCCCCACAAATGAGCAGCCTACTGCCTGGAATCGCCTCCATTTCCTTAAGCCAGCCCCATCATTCCTTTGTGACAATAGAATCTACCGCAGCATATACATTTATTAACTTCCAGCTTAGACCCCCAATCTCTATCTTTACACCCTGCACCTCTCTGGCACTGTTATTCCATTGATTTAGGTCTAGAACCTCATGTTTTAATCCCTTCTTCACAAGCAGACCCTACCCAGGTCTCCCCTGTTCAGTCGGATTAATGTTGCTGCAATATCCATGGCGCTGGTAATAATCGCCATTCAAGTCTTGCAGCATGATGGCATGGAAGTCGTAAATCAGCTTCTACAGTACAGACCCGCTCTATCTGGCACTGCGACAATCCAATATAGACCACTCTTATATATTTGAATCCTAGGTGCTGTGTTTTTGTCCATACTCTCTTGGCTCCCACCCTTCTATTTCTACATCTTCTCTCTCCATTCCCTCACCTTCTTCTCTTCACTCCATCTACACTGATCACTCAAGATGATATCAAGCGGAGAGCACGTACTCAATAGCTCCAGCAAAGATTCTTAGAAATTACATCGAAAACCATATTTGGTGTCGGATATGTAAGGGTTCATACACGGTCACCCCAGTAGTGCCCTCTTGCTGGGGAGGGGGCCCGGAACAAGATGTCAATCAGCCAAACGCCGCCCCTGCAACAGCTTGACTCCGTTAACGACTGTGCTCCCCACAGCCCTGCAGTTCCTCGGCACGAAGAACACACCTTGAACTTGAGACGTAACCCTGATCAGGGGGCTAACGGGTACTCTAACTTGTGCAAGGGTGAACCAGCATTTACGTAATATACCACAGGTTCGTAAAAAAGGACATAATTAAGGCAACGGAGCTCCTTAAATGAGAAAAACAGTCACATACCCCTCAGTATCTTGATCATAGTCAAGTGGCTAAGTACCGGTTGTCCTAGTGTTTGTTTGTGTGTTATTCTCAGATCCAAATAGGAAAAGAAGACACAGTTCCTATTTCCTTAGCTTTCGTGTAAAAGAAGGATTCTTCTTCTTCTTTTCGTTCATCCGGAGTGTTTTTTCAGATGAGATTGCGGTGTGTCAAGTTATGCGCCCATGGGCCGAAACCCGTAGGCCAACACATCCGACTACAGCGTTCTTTTTTGACCAGGTAGCATTCCTGGGAGACTCTCACTTTTGTGGTGCCATCTACAACCCAGCTGGCCAAGTTGGAACGGTCGAAGACATCGGTCATCCCTCAAAGGAAGGCAGGGACAGTCCATAGCATTTTCCGCCATCCAAGGTTGCTTCCATAATTGCAGGGCCGACACATAGCGCCCTTGTCCTGGGCTTACCGAGGGAATCGTTACGTCCTGCTCATGGCTGCTTTAAATCCTCACTTCAATATATTGGGTGCCCCTTCACCACGGGCCGCTCCCTCACAAACCAGGCCAGTCTGCAGACGGTATCCACTCAGCGAGTTTTCGGTTCGGACATGTGCTTGTCTCTGTGCCCTTCAGAGCTGTTCCAGGCACGAAGGACATTAGGAGAACTACCTAGTCAGAGCTGTTCCGAACAAGAGCGGCATTCGAAAACAAGGTAGATTTTCCTAGCACGAGGGAAGACTAGTTAAGAGCTTTTCCGGTCACGAAAGACATTTCACTCGGACGTAGTTGCGTAGTGCCATTTTTATTTTGCCGCCCGTAGGCTGACACTTCCGGCTTCAGCGGGCATTTTTATTGAGGTTAGCCTTCCTCAGGTTCGAGACAAGTTAGACTCTTATTTCGACTTCCACACAGTAAGCTTTTCCTTTGGTCTGCCACGTAATGGGTTCGCAAGCCAGGCGTTCCATTTCGTGACATCGAGACAATTTTCCACCCTTGACTACACTCACTCCATGAGTACGGTTAGAGACTTTCATCGGAATGTGCGACCGAGGTGTTTTTCCACCTGTTAGTACTCGCTCATGAGGTAGGCTACATGTGCTGCCGGCTCAGCACCTTACCTCCGTACAGCAGTGAGCGAAAAACGGCCAGGCCCTCTCATCCGGGGATCCCTCTTATCCCCCAGCTGAGAGCCTTCGGACAAGTATCTGAACTGGGCATGTAGCGTGCCCAGTATCTCACCTTCATTTATCGGTGGAGGCGTTTGTGTAAATATCAAGATTGTGGCTTCGTGCGCCGGAGATTAAATTTTGACTGCTATCCTCAGCCTACCTGCAGAGCAGCAGGTTGTGTCTCTCTTAGTCTGGTCCCTATCCCATATGCTGTCCGATATGTAGTTTTTCACCCATCGGAAGGCACATGGGGTCGATGGGACACGCAAGCTCCCCCACCACGGCAAGGTGGAGACACATCGGGGGAGAAAGAAGGATTCAATGTATAACTTGGTGTTACATTGTATGACACGATAATACAAGGTATGGAGATGGTCCCAGGGTGAAAATGTTCCAAAAGTGGATACGTCCGAAGACAATTGGTCAGTCAGATTGGCATAGATATACAGATTTTGGTGTGACAAACTCACAACAAAATGTACATGTCTGTAAATTCGGTGTGTGTGTTATTTATCTGCATCTTTTTTCTTACTACTGAAATTATGAGAACGTCCTGAGACAACCAAAATAGTTCCTTAGATAGCTATGTTAAGACAATCGATAAAAAAATCCCATTAACACATCAAGCATTAGACAAAGAGCAACAGATTTTCAAGGATTCAAGGAGCCGTGAAGTGCAACTCAAGCAAATAGTCAACAGTACTGCCATATAGCTAGTGCCCGACATTTACGTCACAGAAAATAGATAAAATCCTATAAGCCGAAAGCCTACAGAAACTAAGAGACAAGTTTTCAACAGAGGAAAACGTCATTCTGACGTCAACGGGCAACAAACAGACTTTGTTGGAGTTTGGAATGGCAGGCTGTGCTTGAAACTATCAGGACATTCAAACTGACGAATCAATAGTTTTACATGGACAAAGTGGCTGGAATATGAGTTAAAGATACGATAACACACACACATGAGATGATGCTGAGAATGAATGAACCGACTGCTGAAGAATTTTGATGGAATTCAGAAGCGGCGAGAAATAGACTTAGAGGAGAGAGAGAAGGTCGTCAACGGACATATAAAGTAAGTCAGAACCAAATCAATTTACAACGGTCTTGTAAGAGCTAACATTAATATTACATACATTCCATGATATAGTTACCGCCCGCCCTGTCAGCACAGGCACGGTAAATATGGAAGTATTTATTTGTTGCTAGGCAAACCCGATGAGCTGTGAGCAAAAATAAACAGCGTTTGATGTTCGATTACTCATGTCTGCGATTCGATCTTATTTCTTCTTCTGGTTTCAAAACCAAAGGTGCTGTTGAAGTTTTGTTGAAGAACGAGCCTACAGTTATATTGTTTCCTGTTAAAAGTTCAAGAGTTATTGACAGCAGCGTCTTGGCAAGTACGAACAGAACAGGATATTCAAGAAAGGTAGCTGAGGCAATCTGGTAGTCATGGTTTGAGATGTCTCATGATGTCTCTCCTTAGAATTACTCCCCTCTCAAAACACGTGGTTTATAGGTATTTCTTCTAACACTAAACATCATGCTTTTAAAAATGGCACTGAATGATGTTAAAGTAAATGTATATGTTAATATACATTGCCTGGTTAATTAGTCTGAATGTGAGAATCATGTTCCATATGCTCTCACTTCCTCTTCTACCACTATATGCAGGCAATCTTCGGGCTTAACTTTCCGACTTTCCCAATTGCTCGTTACACTTCCCAAAATATATGCAGTTTCATTCCCAAGCTGTACATCATCATTATTTGAATGGATATCAAAATATAAGGTATCGCTTTTGCACAAAATCTCAAATCCCCACCATCTGTCAGATTATCTCAAGGTGCGCGGTAAATACATAATATCTTAACCGGAGGTTCCCTATCTCTGAATAGAATTCGACGCCACATAGTTAAATTCCACGATACATTTAAAAACAATACTTTAATACACACTCAACCCCAATCTTGTATAAGATTAGACTGATTTAAATGATCATGAAGCAATTGGCTAAACCATATAATCTCGACTGGTAATCAATGTACGTCCGTTGATAAGAATAGCGTAACGGGAAAAAGAGTTAGCGGAAGTGGTTACTCGCGACTTCTGGTCCCGCCGTAATAATTAAGCATCGCTTATTACAAATGGGCCAGACTGATTGAATGATTGATTGATTGATTGATTGATTGATTTAGGAACCGACATCACAGCATTCGGGGCATTCCCATAAGGGCTCCGTCCCCATCCTCAGCAGCCAGCGAAGAGTTCCAACAATAATAGTTCCAGTAGCAATCTGTTTATATGTCCGTCTCGCCTTTCCTCTGAGCGTCGAGAGTCGGCCAGATCCCCTCGTCACACCTCGCTACCTCACTCTTACTAGACTATGGTAATGAATTTGCTCCTCCGAGGTGTACACGTGCTCCCACAAGGTCCTTGTCATGCATCAATACTCCACCAAGTTTCGCCGAGCCAGCCAATCTGTCCTCCTGTTCATTCCCCAGCACACCGGCATGCCCCGGAGAAAAGATCCAGGTCATGTTTGCTACCCGTGACCCCCGAGGCGAAGCAAGCCACTCTGCACGAAACCTGCCTGTCCTCACCCTCCTCAGCATGCTTTCTGAGTCAGTTACAATCACAATGTGTGTATGTATCGTATTATCCATCCAGCGGAAAACTGCACTGACCGCCTCCGCCTCCATTCTTAAGCTAGATGTTGTGGTATCATACGCCAGGCTCTCCTGCACCAAACGTCGACCATTAGCTTTTGCTAAGAATCCCCAGGCACTTCTCCTACCTCTCAACACCGAACCATCCGTGTAGATCCTCCTCACCCTGTCTTCGCTAGCCTCTGAAAGATGTGTCAAGCGCAGAGCATGTGCTCCGTAGATCCGGCGACACAAAAGGACCAGATGGTGTTTAAAGTATATCCCCAGTCTAATGGACTTTACTGGACGAGATAAGGTGGTGAAGACGGAGAGGATTAAAATACGACGTAAATGTTAATTATGACGCGATAATCAAATAAGGTTACTAATAATGCCCCTATGTTTAACGAAGACAATAACTGTGCCATAGCATTTCGTCATCATTTGGAATTATGACTCTATAATTAGATAGGAAATAATCTTAAAACAGCGCTACTTTCAGGTAGCGTGACATAGTGATCCAATCCATATCTCGTCACAATCATGGACCGAGAGTAATGAGAATAATGTCGAATTTTTCTTTTCGAAAATAATTGCACATATCGGATTTGTTTGTCAACATAAATGCATACCTAAAGCAATATATGTATTACCAAACTACCAAACAGAAATCAAATCAACCATATATGTATTGAGAAACAAGGGACGGTACTTTTCTGTTAATTAACCCCAAACAAACGGAATCCCAGTGTATGACGTCACATCCAGGGTTTTCCTGTGTTGCGCCGAAGCTCGGTGCGCAATTCTATCGGTGTGCAATGTTCTATGCGACGGTGGTGCGCTATTCTTGCGGTGGCCAGAATCGAACACTGTCGACAAGAATGGTGTTAAACACATCGAGACCAGCGCATTTAGACTGTCGACGCAGCCACATGAATTCGCACATGTAGGACTCTAGTAGATGCCTGTGTGTGTTCCATTCTGCCTCTTGTATCTCTCCTTGGCCGTTCTCCACATGCGCTCGATGCTTTGAGTATGTGCACCGGTGGTAGAGTCCCCACAAAATTGTGGTGGGAGTGGTTGACTGTGAGATGCGTCAATTCGGGAATACTTCCAATTCCGTCGTACGCACGCCAGAGGTCGGAGACTACAGTTGTGCCAGGCCGAATGTGTGTCCTGATCAGCGGCAGAAGCGTTGCTGCTGTTCTGTCTGGAACACAGAACATAAAGCACCATGACATGAGTATGAAAACAGCGTCTAGCAGAATGTCAGATGCCATGATGCTGCAGAAAAGCAACGCTACTCTCCTTGTGTTGTCCTCCTGTGAAGGGATCCTCGGTGAGCTGCTTGGCTGTTGGTCAATGGTGTTGCTATTGACTGGCTTCTTCATTGCTGCTGGCTTCAGCTGTGGTCTCTGGTTTCGATATTTTGTGGCAGTTAATTACTTCAGCTGGTGTAGATGTTGTTGGACTGCAGTTAACTACTTCAGCTGGTGTAGATGTTGTTGGACTGCAGTTAACTACTTGAGCTGGTGTAGATGTTGTTGGACTGCAGTTAACTACTTCAGCTGGTGTAGATGTAGTTGGACTGCAGTTAACTACTTCAGCTGGTATAGATGTAGTTGGACTGCAGTTAACTACTTCAGCTGGTGTAGATGTAGTTGGACTGCAGTTAACTACTTCAGCTGGTGTAGATGTTGTTGGACTGCAGTTAACTACTTCAGCTGGTGTAGATGTTGTTGGACTGCAGTTAACTACTTCAGCTGGTGTAGATGTTGTTGGACTGCAGTTAACTACTTGAGCTGGTGTAGATGTTGTTGGACTGCAGTGTGTCGCCACAGAATCAGCTGTCCTACTGGGTTTCCTCACCTCTGCCTTCTTCTTCCCGGCTGCATAGATAGCGGGTTTTAATGCGAGCCTTCCTCTGCACTGTTACTTAGTGTTATGCTTCTCGGTAGAGCATCGAATAGAATATGAGGTCTAATTACTTTCTGTCACCATATGTTATGATGAATACATCTTAATATCATAACACAATTTTAGTTTTTAATTTCGGTGACATCTGTCTATGTTATAACAGAGATAAGTTGTCACTTTGTATTATGTTCTTGTTGTTTGTGTTCAATCGATCCATAAGTCTTCAAAACATTCATATTTAAAGCTTTACAACTTCTTAATAGCTGATTCCCTTGCTCGCGTCGTTCATTTGCTAGGTGATAATTACATGTTGTTATCTTATATATTATGACTGCTCACAGTGTCAAAGAGTCAGTTGGTGAAACGAGAGCGCATACTGAATGGAGCTTTACGGTGATATCGGGATGCACCAGAGACAAGTCAGTAGTTTGTATGCGGTATTTCCTTGCGTTACCCACGATTACAGGCAGACTCAAGGTGCTGCAAGCTAAATCATATCTCCAAGTGCACAAACGCAACGCCCCATGTATGAAGCCCTGGACATACTTAAAGGACCGTCGCTGATCAGAGGAAAATCATGGATGGCTCAGGCAGAGGACAGAATACATAAAGTGTGCATCCTTCATAACATTGGAAGAGGAGTGGGTCAGACGCCAGAGAAAAAGACAGACTTGTACAGGATCATAATACCATTGGATCGAGAATTCAGAGAGTCGCCGGCAGGCTGCACCTAATGGGAGGATCAATAATAGATCCACACAAATTCGAGATCAGGTGACATAATCATCTACTCGGATGGCTCCATGCTAGAGGTTAAAGAAGTGCCTGGGGGTTGTTGGCGAAGATTGGTGGTCGGTATTTGGCACACGAGAGTCTGACATATGATATAACATCTATTCTGAGAATGGAGTGAGGGAGCCACAGTGATGTTCCGCTGGCTGGAGGACAAACAGCACACGCATATAGTGATTGTGACGGACTCACAAAGCATGATGAGAGATGTGAAGACGGGGTCTTAATATATGCGATAAAGACATGTAATTATCACCGGACAGACTTCAATTCAACAATCAAACATAGAGAGCATCTGTTGAATAGTTGTCCCAGGACATGATGGTGTGTTGGAAAACGATCTGGCGGGCAATTGTACTGCTCGGTGGGGTATTGGTGCATTATGGGGCATATGTGGTCGGGCCCTTTGGAATCGTGCGTATTGTGCACAAACAGACAAACGCACACACAAAAAATTACGTCATGGAACAGTCGTCACTCAGAGGTAAAGCAAGACGGACATATAATCAGATTGCACCTCAACGCTAGCTGTTAAAGATGATGAAGAAGGGCAGAATGTCAGACGGGCCTGCGTGCCCAATTCTTAACCCTTTGAAAATAAAGAAAAAAAAGATAACGAAAGATGACTGAGCGCTTATAGGCGTCTGAGCGCAATGATGTCGGTTCTTGACTCAACTCAACTCATACGTCCTGGAGAGAATGGTGCGACAAAGAGGCCCTAGCTGATAATCACACCTCTAAAGAAAGGCAAGACGGACTCATAATCAGAGAGCACTGGTACAATCAGTACTGGGACTCTTCGCCGGAGATGAAGATAAGGACAGAGCACGTATGGAATGTCGCGCGTTCTGTGATATTGGTTTTTGATTCAATTGACTTCTATTGCCAGGAGTGTGCTCTGGCGGTGTGGAGATTCGTGTCGTTTAGAATGTCTCTTTTCCGGTGGTTATCTCTTCGCACCAACCTGATGCCTAGAGTGTCCTCTCTCCATTTTTGGCGTATCTACAACCATGTCGTGGTGTCGGTGGACTTGACTGCTGCTGTTGATATTAGCTGTTTGATTTTCTTGCGATATTGCACTTTATAAAATTGGATCCCATAAGTTAAGATCTGTGTGGTGTTGTGGACACGTTTGCCGTGTCTGATGTTTACCCTTATGTCACAGTATATATACTTCGCCACCCCACTGTGGCCAGTGATTGCAACAGGGAGGTGCAAGGTAGATTGCAGAGGTCGATTAGTGTCGTAGTTAGGTTTGGCTTCTTGCCGTTAGGTACTTCCCCGATTGTGCCGCGACTGTTTGAATCAAACAGAATTCATGAATACAAATGCCAATCCAACGAAACGAAATTGCATACAGAGACATCCTGGTTTCGCTTCTTGAGTTTTCTTTATTTTTGTTTCTTAAAGACATTTCTTTTCTTTTCGGGAGGATTGTCGACAGTTAGGGTGATACAAAAAGTTACAACATCTCAAGTTTAATATTGTATCAAACGCGCTGGTTACAAAATATATGATCAGGTTACGGGTTGTCCTAAGCTTCTCTCCTTTCTTGTTTATATTACAAGGGGCTTCTCATAAGTCTTTAACCTGACCATGAAAGAGTAGGCGGAGAAAATTGAAATTTGGCACATGTATAGCTGATTCAAATTTTAATTGACATATGAATTATGACTTTCCTACCTCAACTGGTTTTCCCGATATGGTGCATGGCACAACACACGCTATTGGCCAGATCTACACATCCAACGGTTTGTCAGAACAATGGAGAAATCAGACGCCAGGACTGTGATAAAATTCTTGATGTTACAGGGTAAAACACATACAGAAATACACAGGGAGATGGGGCCAGTGTTTGATTAAGTCTGTCCTTCGTATGCTTCTGTAAAAAAAATGGTGTTTGCAGTTTAAGTGTGGCAGAGTTGCAGATCTGCAAAGACCAGGACGACCGTCCTCATAGTGCAATGATGCAAATACTGCAAAAGTGAAGAAAATCATAGAACAGGATAGGAAAATGACAATTGCAGAAATATCGGGTTCAGCAAAACTGAGTAAAAGTACAGTTTTTAGAATTTTATACAACAGACTGAACATGAGAAAAGTGTGTGCCCAGCGCCTGCTGACATATGAACATAAACAAACACGGGTTGATTGCTGTGGCGAGTTGCTCAACATGTCGCGGTCGAAAAACATGTAAAAGATCATGGGGACGGTAGATGAGACTTGGATTCACCAAATAGTAAAAAAAAAAAAAAACAGCTGAAAGGAAATCGTTTTGACAGTGTCGAAGATGTCATACTGGCTTGTGATAACTGGTTTAGTTCCATCACTACTGGTTTATTCACGAATGGTGTGAAAACTAAAACCCATTACTATGTTGCTGTCCACAGGTAGTGTGAAATACTATCACTAATGTTTTCAGTATTGATCCTGTAGGCTACTTATATGATTCAGATCCACAGAGCAATGTTATTTCAAACCTTTTCTAGCATAGGCCCAGTGAGAAGGTCTCTGACTAATCCTCCTGCACCAAAGTTATCCCGGATCTGACTTTTCAATGTTTCCGTGGTTTTCATCTTAACCTGCGAGAACCTGTGAAATATAGAGTACATCTGGTGAGAGCCACCCTGTCACTGGTCCCTATTAGATGAACGTAGGCCACTGGCCTCGCTCAGATAAATAACAGTGAACCAAACTCTGTCATGGATAGATCAGCTCATCACATAGGTCTGAGTCAGATTAAGACAAGGGAAGACCAAAATAGAAAGTGCAGGACCCCAGCAGCCACCCCACTGTAAGATCCCACCATTGGACATTTCCCCTATCCCCCAACCAACCTCAATCCTTGTAAATATCATCCCCCTTCACTATTCATAACCAGTTGAGCAAATTGATTTCCCATACTAGTTAATTTTAACACGGCAACTTCCTACTGTCGCCGACACTCCTTGAACGACTAACCACAACACAACACTATGTTAATGACCTAAACTTTATTTATCCCTAGACTGTGCTACATTACTCACATCTAATGTTTACTAGTAATTACCTTATAAAAACTCCACTATCCCTTAATCGAATCTTATCCTTGTCATAACAGACACATGTCCAACCATGAAAAAATGGATATTAGCACGTAAGATTCTCTTTTTCTACACCAGGATAGGGCTATTCGAAGTACGTCCGCCTAGGTTGACTTTATTCTGCACACTAACGGAACCCAGTCTAGTTTTCTCATTTCCAGTCGGGGAGTGTCCTTTGATGTCACACAGGTGTCCCAAGGGCAGACTATCTTTGTCACTAACCACACAAGAGTAGCTTTTTCCCCCCTTGTTACACAACCCGGTGTTTTCCCTTCATTCTCCCAGTCGGGCAAACCTCATGCTGACGTTTCCTTTGATGTATGAGAATTCTCAAGGACTCCCGACTGTCTTGATCTCAGCGCAACTAGAAGTAAACAACTTGTAGATGTGAACACAGACTGTTTTTTCTGTAGTTGTTTTCCTCTGTATCATCTGATCGTTATTCACAGTGATTTCGCGACAGTTATGCCTTTCAAAGCCTACTGTTTACCTGTTTATCACGGATGTTCATCTCGGAACATATGTTACTGTTTTCAGTTGTAAACATATTTGCTTTTCGGTTCACAGAAATGCTAATCAGTTATGAATGATAAGTGTGCAAGATAAGCACTTGTAACAATAAGCTCAGCCCGCATAGCTAAATATCACATACCTGGTCCGTGCATGGATTTATTCAGCCACGCCAGATTATAGTCTCCCACCAACTAAAAATAGCCTGTTTAGTCTATCGTTGTCTTCAGTAATTCCCAGTTGGTGGACAACGGCCCATCCATGTCTACAGCAGCTAACGGAGGGTTCGTTGCTTTGGCGGGAATTGCACTCCAACTATGGCTCATTGCTAACTCACCAGAACCTCCCCAACTTGCAAAGAGATTCAACGCCATCTATGACTACATTGTTGGTAAGTGGTGCCTGATACTAATTTGTTTCATTCCATGACTTTAAAATTATACTTCTTCTTGGACAAGTCTGAGACTGAACTGTGAAAGTAAGTGAGCTATTTCTTGTGGCAGTCTTACTGTATATTAGAATTTCATTTTCAACTTTGGACAACGAGTTCCCATAGCATGTAACATCCACATGTATTTAGTAAACTGCACATTTAAATGTGCTGGATTAGGTATCTGTAAGTACTATAGTGGCTGTATTTTGTACATATTATATCCTTGTATTAAAGTTCCTATTATCCTGGTGCTAGGAAATGCAACCTAAAGACAAAATGTCATGGCAGGGCAGACCAGGCCCTAAGCCTTGGTTTGCAGCTGGTCTAGGATCGAAGCTCCGACAGGCGGACAGTTAGAGCATTGCTTTGCTGATCCGGCAGCTTCTGCAGCTTGTCTTGTTCCAGATGTATTGGTGTTACCATTCCTCTGGAGTGAACTAGACACGCCGAGAGAGGGATCATGTTGCATGGGCAACACATGGTCTCTATATTTTAGCCCAGGCTTTGTGCTATGGAGAGGTAATAACTCCATCCCTGGTCTTAACCGATCTCGGAGTCAAAGCGAGAGGTGGCATATACGGGTTATAAGTCCCTATCAGTTGGCGAAGATATGGGGCGCCACGATGGGAAACACCTACAGGTGTCACTGATCAGCTACACACCGCCTCAACCTGGGCAGCCCCCTGCCAATTGGGTGCTGATCCGACACAGCCTGCCCGCTTCAATGGGTGCTTGGGGCTAGGACAAAATCTGAATCGCAGACTGTTAAACCAATGGCACTAATAAAAATAAAAATAGAAACCTCAAGCTACGGCTTGCAACCTGGAACATAAGAACCATGTGTCCAGGATTTTCCACTGACTTGACCAATATTGACGATGTGAGAAAAACGGCTGTGATTGATGCCGAACTCAATCGTCTTAACATTGATATTGCTGGCCTGCAGGAGACTCGCCTCGCTGAGGAAGGGTCACTCAGGGAAATCAATTACACATTTTTTGGAAGGGTAGAGAGCAAGCAGAAAAAAGGCAAAATGGTGTGGGCTTTGCAGTGTCGTCCCTGGGGTGAGGGGAATCAACACCCACATTTTTTTAACCCTATATTATTATTTTGAGGATCTCCTACCTTTCTGTCCACAACACCGCGTCAGTCCCTGGATCTCTCTCTCTCTCTCTCTCTCTCTCTCTCTCTCTCTCTCTCTCTCTCTCTCTCTCTCTCTCTCTCTTACCACTGGACCATACCCCCTCTCATTCTTTTCCAAAACATATTACACAATACTAGCTTCTAACAAAATGACAAATTAATTTAATAAAGAAAAGTGTCAGGTGTGTGCAAAGTGTATGTGTAGAATGTATGTCGTATAATCTAGTGTGTATGTAGAATCAGACCGAATAGCTCAGGAGCAAAGTCTGCTTCATCACTGTACTGGCCACACAACAGCACCATATATAAAGGACAGAAGACCTCACCCAAATGATGTGTCTCTCCGGCCAAGTGTCGACTTCCTCCAATAGCTCTTGGACAATCCGGATGTCTGGTCAATCAATCAATCAATCATGTGCCATGCCGGAAAGCGTGGGCGGTCATGACTCGCCATTTCACTCGATCACCAGTGTCGTGGATCAGCTCAGTGTTCCTGCCTCGTCCATGCCATGTGGCCAAGCCATCCAGGTATTTTCCTCTCGGTCTTCCTCTTGGTCTGTTCCCTTCGATCTTGCCAGTTGTCACCAAGTTCTCCAATCCATTTCTTCTCATAACATGTCCAAATATTTTTGACTGTCGACGTCTAATTTCTCTAATCAGTTTACGATGGTCATTTGTCTCCTGTAGTACTTGGTCGCCGGTCTCTCTGGCTGTGGGGTTACAACACTTTCTCTCTGTAATCCCGTTTATCACGCAGTCTCGCAGCGGAGCGAGAACTGAGGTGGTTCGACCCCCGCTCGTGACTTGCGGATACTGAGCCGGCCGCTCAGAAAGCAATGGCAAACTACTGAGCGTAATCTTGCCAAGAGATCAACAGACAGCTGAAAGATGCTGCTGTTGACAGCTAAGTCCTGTAAAAGGATACGCAAAACATTTTTAGTACTTGGTCATTGGTTTTTCTGTCTGTCTATGGTATTCTTTGCATTTTCTTCAGAAACCACATTTCTGCAGCCAACAGATTTTGTTCAGCTTGACTGCTCATTGTCAAAGTTTCACATCCATACAAAAGAACAGGCTCTATGTATCCCCTCAACACTCTTTTTCTCGTTTCAATTGACATCTTTTTATTGGTCAGAATGTTTTTCATCTTGCTAAAGGCTACTTTCGCCATGGCGATTCTTGTTCTAATCTCTTCAAGGCATCTCCCATCAGATGTTATGACTGTTCCAAGATAATTGTACCGATTCACTTGTTGAAGAATATTTCCATTTACTTGTATCGCCAATAGTGGATATAGTCCAATATTGACCATCAATCTGACACACTATGCTACTATCAGACAGACTGTGGGATCAACACCTTGTGCCACATTTATTGACAGACAGAAGATCAAGTGGTTTGGCCATGTCATTAGAATGCAACATCAGCAACTACCATCACTGGCCTTACATCAAAGATCATCTGCGACGAGACCACGAGGACGTCCAAGAAGAAAATGGATTGACGACATCAGAGACATTGTACAACCTCACGGAATGACACTATCCAGTGCCGTCCACCGGGCGCTGGAACGCAAATTATTCCTCCCCACGACGCTTGACGGCAGAAGTGGAAGATGATGATGTTGATGATGATGATGAATCTGACACACACAGTGTAACTACTATGTCCCTACAAGTTCTGTGTTCAGAGAATTCTAGTATAGTCCAAAAATGTTTACTCTCACTTTGGAACTAACTGTTGGTGTTTAACTTCTAATACGAATTCCCCAATTGTAACACACAATGTTAATGTTCTAGGTATCTATATCTCTACTAATCTTCCTGGTACTGGAGGTATTTTCAGTGTCTTTATGTTGTTTTGTGTCCATCAAGAATGATGATGACCATTCATTTCATCCAGTGGGGTTGAAGGTATGGAGCCGTGGGTTCTAAGATGGCTGATAAGGCCTATTTTGGCTCGAAATGTTCTTTGACAATGTGGGCAAAGAATTCTTGACGTTTCTGGAGGAGGATTTCCTGCAGTGGTTTTTCTGTCCTGCCTTTTCTTCACAGCTCTTGCAGTCCTGGTTGCCTCACATATGGCTGCACCCTTTGCGTAATGATGCAGGCCACGAATTTCGGTCTCTGGCTGCAGCCTCCCAGGTGTCATGATGAATTCCAAAAGCACTCAGTGAGATTTTCAGAGTGTCTTTAAAGCGTACTGCAGTCAGGTCTTAGTCAGATATGACTGAGCTACCGTATAACAGTAGACGGTACCACCTGGTTTCTGTTAGCGCCGAACGTGGGCGGCGCTTACCAAACCCGACACCCCACATTGTGCCAACGGCTTCGGGCGGAAGAGCGCAATTGGGAGGGTACAAGCCTTACCCTGGTGCGAGGAAATGCAAGCTAAAGACAAAATTGTCATGGCAGGGCAGACCAGGCCCTAAGCCTTGGTTGGCGACTGGTCTAGGATCGAAGCTCCGACAGGCGGACCGTTAGAGCATTGCTTTGCTGATCCGGCAGCTTCTGCAGCTTGTCTTGTTCCAGATGTAGGGGTGTTACCTTTCCTCTGGAGTGAACTAGGCAGGCCGAGAGAGGGATCATGCTGCATGGGCAACACATGATCTCTATATTTTAGCCCAGGCTTTGTGCTATGGAGAGGCAATAACTCCATCCCTGGTCTTAACTGGTCTCGGAATCAAAGCGAGAGGCAACTGTTACGGGTTATAAGTCCTTGTCACAACTTACTCACACCAAGAGAACAATTTAAACAGCTTTCATATGCGGTGTCTGCGAAGAATTCTTGGTATTAAGTGGCAAGACAAAATCACAAATACTGAAGTATTGGAAAGATCAGGTTGTGTGACAGTTTATTCCATGCTCAGTCTTCGTAGACTTAGATGGATAGGACATCTTAGGCGGATGGATGATGGTAGAATACCAAAGGATATCTTTTTTGGTGAATTACAGATGGGTAAGAGATCTCAGGGTCGGCCTCTACTACGATACAAAGATGTGTGTAAGCGGGACATGATTGATACAGGCATTGATAATGCACATTGGGAGCAAGTCGCCGCTGAACGTGTTGCATGGAGGGCAAATATCAGAAATGGAATAAAGTCAAAGGAGAAAATTATTGCAGAAAAGTCACACACCAAGCGTTTGAGACGTAAGATGGTGCATGATGGTGGAAATGACCACGTGTTCACATGCACCCACTGTGAACGGACATTTACAGCGCAAATTGGCCTTATCAGTCACACTCGCTACCGCCATAGTTAAAAGTTATTATGCCTTTTTAAAGCACAAACTATCGTCTGTCAAGACGGCAAGGTGCCAATATATATACTTTAAAGCGTTTCCCCTGGCCACCTTGGGAGCGTTTACCACAACGCAGTTCGCTGTAAAAAATTCGTTTAGGGAGCCTGTGATCTGGCATGCGAGTCAAGTGACCAGCCCAGCGAATCTGATTCTTCATCAGTAGAGTGTGAATATTGGGCATGGACGCTCTTTCTAGGACTTCAGTGTCTGGAATCTTGTCTTGCCATTTAATCTTCAGTAGCTTCCTTAGGCAGACTTTGTGGAAGTGGTTTAATTTCCTAGCGTGTCGCTGATAAACAGTCCAGGTTTCACAAGCATATAGCAGTGTGGATAATACAACTGCTTTGTAGACTTTTAGCTTTGTTTGCAGGCTTATTCCAGTTCTGTCCCATAAATTCTTGTACAGTCTGCCAAATGCCGCACTGGCCATGGAGATTCTTGCATTCACTTCGTCATCAATTGTGGCAGCTTGTGACACAGTGCTGCCAAGATAGGTGAATTTTTCCACAACACTTGCGGTTGGTGGGTACCCTTAACTGCGGCCGACATACAAACAAAGATAAAACAAGCAAAGCTAAAAGAGTAAACGATAATCCCTTAACAATTGGAACTTGGAATGTACGCACCCTACTTGACAGAGACGGCGCGTCGTGTCCAGAGAGACGAACAGCACTGATTGGGAGAGAGCTGGACAGGTACAACATCGACATTGCGGCCTTTAGCGAGACACGATTTGCAGAAGAAGGCCAAATCTGTGAAATAGGTGCCGGCTACACATTTGTCTGGAGTGGAAGGAAAAGCGAGGAAAGACGCAAATCCGGTGTGGGATTTGCCATTATGTCGGCCCTGGTAGGCAAATGGTCCAAAAATGTTTACTGTCACTTTGGAACTAACTGTTAGTGTTCAACTTCTCATACGAATTCCCCAATTGTAACACACAATGTTAATGTTCCAGGTATCTATATCTCTACTAGTGTTCCTGATACTGGTGGTATTTTCAGTGTCTTTATACTACTGTGATGTAAACTATCACTTATTAAACACACTTATATAATCATCGTTTCCCGCTCAGCAGAGGCCAGGTTCCTGCAGACCCTCTGGGTTATGGGCCCAGTGCAAAAGCCTCTTAGTAAACTCTGCCCTCAATGCTTCTAGCTTGTGGTAAAATATAGTGGAACCTGTTGAAGAGAGAACGCACCTGGTGAGAGCAACCCGATTCCAACCTTTATTAGGTGTAGGCCGACGGCAGCACTCAGATATATAACAGAGAACCAAACTCTGTCATAAGGCCGAGGAGCTCATCACATCGGTCTGAGTCATGGTAAGACAAGGAAAGACTAAAGGAAAAGGGCAGAAACGCAATATATACCCTACTGGAAGGCCCTACCATTTGACATTTCCTTTATCCCTCCAACCATCCGCAATCTCCCTAAATACCATCCCACTATATTGCCCTTAACTCACTGAGTTAATTGATATCTCACACAAGCTAGTTTAAGCAACGCGACAGCCTACTGTTGCCTACGCTCTTATAATACGTTCTCATAACGCACATTACTACACTCGATTCCTAAGACTAATCTAATTTAGGTCTATTTAAATTAAATACCATATAGTTATTCCGGTTTGAGATTGAGACTACGAAATCATACACTGGATGAATGTCCGCCGATATAAATCAACAATAGACACTGTAGTCTCTCTCCAGAATCAAACTAGGAATATCACACACGTCCGTCTTGTTTCACAACATTTGGTCGACTCCCCCCAAAGTTGTTTATCCAGACGGTTTTAATATTGTGTCTGATTGACGTCACAAAACTGTCTGGACACTAGGCGTCTAGAATCTATTTTTCTCTCTCCTTTTTAGACTGGATGTAAACAACTGACTGGCTGTCCCCTTCATCTGGGAAATTGTCTCCGGTACTTCATAAAGTCTTACCGGTCTGTGATCTAGAGAAATTTTCCCCCCACAACAAAAGATCTTGCCGACTTTTACCCAGACAGCCTGTCTACCGCATCAAAGGATGGCTGCCGCCTGCAGACGAATAGCGCGACAGTCTTTCCTCGATCAACAATACATTAAGGAATGACGGCTCCGTGTAGACGTATGGCGCGACATTCTGTCATCGATCGACATCTCCAAGAATTTTCGTGACACTGGGAATGATTGAAATTCCAGCTGGAGGTAATGAAAGACTATTATCCCTGCGCTTGGCAACCTCTTTGTGGTTTTTCCACCACTATCACTGCATATGCACCGACACTTGCTTTCTTTGAGATGTGAATCATTCGTTCTATGAGGAGCTAGACTCTGTGATCAAGGCAGTTCCAAAATCCGACTACACTTATATGCTCGGTGATGTCAATACTCTTGTGGGCAAGGACTCGAGTTCATGGCCAGTGTGCTTTGGAACATACAACATCGGTCGCATGAATGAAAATGGGCAAAGACTGTTTGAGCATTGCGCCAGAATTGACCGTTGTATTACAAACGCCTTCTTTAAAACAAAGGAGATGCATAAGGTCACATGGAAACATCCAAGATCCGGCCATTGGCATCAGCTGGACGTCATCATCACACGGAGACAACATCTGAACCAAACATCATTAACTCCGAGTTACCACAGTGCTGACTATGATACGGATCATTCTTTGGTTGTTGCAAGAGTTAGACTGAGACCAAAGAGAATCTACATAGCTAAACACAAATCTAGCCCTAGGATTAATGTTTGTAACACCCACGATCCTGATAAGTTCTTTGAGTTCCAATAGCAACTTGAAGATGCTTTCACTGATACATAAGATATGTTTACAGCAAGTGAAAAGTGGGGTAACCTTAAGGACACTCTTTATAAAACAGCGGTAGTGGTTTACGGCACTGTGGATCATAAGAGGCAGGACTGGTTTGCGGCAAATAGCCAGATACCGCAGCCCTTGATTGGTAGAAAGAAGAAAGCTCTCTTAAGAAAAAAGGAAAGAACAACGCGTAAAACTCTAAGTGAGCTAGGAAGGATGTGCAAAAGGCTGCCAGACATTGTGCAAATGACTATTGGATCAAGTTATGTGAGTCCATTCAAATCGCAAGTGATATGGGAAACATCAGAAGCATGTGTGAAGGGATAAATAAAACCTGTGGTCCAGTGATCAAAAGAAGTGCACCACTGAAAACCTTGACTGGAGAAATCATCACTGATAAGAAACAGCATATGGATAGATGGGCAGAACACTAAACGGAGCTTTACTCAAGTGAGACCAAATTAGCAGATGATGCCCTCAACGCCATAGAGGCCCTGCCACCTCTTGACTACCTGGACACGCTTCCCACCATAACAGAAGTTAAATGTGCTATAAATGAACTTGCATCTGGCAAGGCTCCAGGTAAGGATACTGTTCCAATAGAGGTAATCAGGAGTGGGCAAGACACACTCACTCTACAGATCCACCAGCTAATAGAGTTATGCTGGCGAGAAGGACAAGTCCCACAGGATTTCAAAGACTCAAACATCATAACATTGTACAAGAACAAGGGCGATCTGAGCGACTGTAACAACTATAGGGGTATCTCACTTCGGTGTATTGTTGGGAAAGTATTTGCCAGAATTGTTCTGCGCAGACTTCAAGTCCTGGGAGATCAAGTCTACCCGAATCACAGTGTGACTTTCGACAGAATCGGTCTACCACTGATATGATATTCTCATTGCGACAAATGCAAGAATAATGCCGTGAACAGCATCAACCACTGTTTATTGCCTTCATCGACCTCACAAGGCATTTGATTTGGTCAGTCGTGAGGGTCTGCTCAAGGCACTAAAGAAGATTGGCTGCCTACCAACTCTTCTGTCCATTGTGGAATCGTTCCACACAGGCATGAAGGGCATAATCATGTTTGATGGTGCAACTTCAGAAGAGTTTGAAATCAAGAGTGGAGTTAAGCAAGATTGTGTACTAGCTCCCATCCTCTTTGAAATATATTTTTCACTTCTACTGAAATATGCTTTTCGTGATGAGGATAGTGGTATATACATTCACTCACGCTTAGATGGCGGCCTCTACAATGCTCAGAGATTGAAGGCCAAGACGAAAATTAGGAAGATACTGATTAGAGAGTGATCAGAGATTGAATGTGAAATACGAATAAATGGGCATATTATTAAGAAGAATAGAAGAAACATTAAATGAAGCTAACACTCATACACCAGATGAAGCCGCACCGGTAGCTCAACCGACGTCAGACTAGAACTTTAACTGAAGCCAGCAGCAGCCGTGAAGTTTTCAACAGTTCCAAGACGAAACAGCCCAGTTTACCAAAGATCTCAACATCGGAGGAAACTACAACAACTGAGGATTTCACCGGCAAATTACTGGTAAAACAGACAAGCGTGGGAGAAGCCAAACTGTCTGCGCTACCAACAGACAAGATAATCAAGATACTGGAAAAAGAGCTGGAAAGAAGCAGCATCTTCCAGCTACGCAAGACACCTGATAGAGTAATGGTCTCTATCAACAAACACCCAAAGACCACAGCGCTTATGCAGAAAATCGCACAAGGAGAGAAGGCCGACATCAAGCTTCACCGAGGCATCTTATTGGAAGCCACCAGACACATCATGATGAAACGATGGGTCATTAAACGAGTCAAGACCCTTCTCGCCAACGATCAGATCAGGGAGATGCTGACAAGGGAGAACCACAAACTCAAGATCACCAGCGCTGAGAGGATCATCGGAAAGAACAACATCCCCTCCACGGTCGTCATAGTAACATCGGAGGACCGAGTGATCTCTCAATACATCAGATGGGACAAGAGAGACCAATATCCAGAGGACTACATACCGAGAGTGCTGCAGTGCTCTAAGTGCCAGAAGTTTTGGCACACCCGTGCCACCTGCGAGAGTGAGGTTGAGGTTTGCAGATATTGCTCTAGACCTCATCCATACAGTAAGTGCCAACATGCAAAGATCGACGAGGACTTCAGGAGGCCTAACACTAACAGAAAATGCGTCAACTGCCTCGGCAAACACGGCGCCAGGTACCTCGGATGCCCCTGCCACAAAGACAGCAAGGAAGCCATGGAGATCGCCATCAAAACTAACCCGCCCTATAAAGAGGCTAGGAGGCAGTACGAGGCCACAAATCGACTCCCAAATAAATCGACAAAGCGCAACTTGAAGGCCAACGGAAGGACCTGCGACCAAAGTTCAACAGCATGGAGAAAGAGAAAGACAACACGCAAGAGACTCAGATAACAGCCGCTCAGCGCTCAGCGCATCCTGGATGAAACAAAGCAAGTTCAGCAGAAGATTGAGCATGATGTCGCTCGAATGGCTACTATACAGGCTGAGACAGAAGAAAAGCTATCAAGCAGGGAGGAAGAAAAAGACAAGAAGCAAGAATCACAGATATCGGCCGTTCAGAGCATCCTCGGCGAAATGAAGCGAGTTCAGCAGAAGATAGTGCAGGATGTCGCTCGAATGACTGCTATAAAGGCTGAGACGCACGAACAGCTATCTAAAATACAAGGTGTGAAAAAAAGGACAGGAGAGAGTTTAGATGAGATATTAGCACTGCTCAAGACCCAGACAGCCACACCCAAACCAGAAGATTCAAGAACACAGACAGAAGAAGTAGCAGCAGGGGAAGGACGATATCGCTCACCACCAAGGTCCGACTGGCGAACACCGAGAAGATTCGAAGGCACCTCACGACGGGGAAATAGGAGGAACACCAGGAGAGACAACTGATAAGCTCCCTGAAGAAAACAGCACCATAAGACGGGGCGGGACCACAATTACTCCGGGCCTCAACAAGTGCACGACTTAGTCCAGACATGAAAAACCTCATCAAGAAAGTAACGAACGCAATAAACCCATCAGAAGCCGGGGAGTTAACAACAAGAAGCCCAAAGTACGAAAGAGAAACTACAAGCTACACCATAAACACCCCTACATAGCTAAGTCGAAAACTCGAAGGCTGAAAAGGGGTTCTCGTAACAAAAATTGGAATTGGAATTGGAATATTCTTAAGCAAGTCAATCGATACAGTTATCTCGGCACAGTCATAACATCTGATGGGAGATGCCTTGAAGAGATTAAAACAAGAATTGCACTGCGAAGGTAGCATTTTGCAAGCATACTGACTAACATACTGACCAATAAAAAGATATCAATTGAAACGAGAAAAAGTGTTGAAGTGCTACATAGAATCTATACTTTTGTATGGATGTGAAGCGTGGAAAATAAGCAGTCAAGCTGAAAAACAGCTGATGGCTGTGGAAATGTGGTTTTCGAGGAAAATGCAAAGAATACCATAGACAGACAGATAAATCAATGAACAAGTGCTTCAAGAAACAAATGAAGATCGTAAACTGATTAGAGTCATTAGATGTAGACCAGTGTTTCCCAACGTGGGGTCCACGCCCCACAGGGTAGCAATTCGATTGTTAAGGGGGGCAATTCGAAAATGGAATAAATCGGCTGGATATAAGAAAACTGGGAGACTTGAGACTGAAGTTAAGTAAATTGGAACTTGACATAAAATCTCTTTGCAGCAAACATCAAGCGCAAGGATCTCACTACATTTAAATAATCACTAATACTTAAAACAATACAGAAAAACCTTTCATTAAAATTATTTTGTCCTTGAATGTCAGTTCTCCATTACATGTTTTGAAATTTTACTTACTGTGTTTGCTTAATAATTTCTTAGTGATTATCGGTCCTTTGGCTAGGATCGGGTGCATTTGCTGCCCCCCCCCCCCCCAGTAGTTCGCCTGGTTTGGTCGGGCGCCGGGATGATCAAATAAAAACACATCACATATCTTCACCTTAGATGTGGCCTGGTGGGCCACTGTGGGCAATAGCTCACAGTGAGACTTAGGGTCCACACAAAAAAGGGGGAGGCGGGGGAACCAGCTTGTCTGGGGTAACCGCCAACCCCCCCCCCCCCCCAATTTTTTTTTTACCCAACACACAGGGACGTGGAACCTGGGAAAGGGGGGGGGGCGCTCTGGCCCCTCTGGGAACCGTGAGCCCTTCTTAATAAAAAAAAAAACAAAAAAATTCAAGTTTCTTTAATGAAAATTTCATTTTTTTGAATATTAAAAATGATGCATATGTTGGGGGGGGGGGGCATAAGAATTTTAGAAAGGCTTAGGTGGGGCATAGCACAAGAAAGGTTGGGAAACATTGATGTAGACAGTCAAAATGTGTTGGTCATGTTATGAGAAGAAATAACTAGGAGAACTTGGTGACGTCTGGCAAGTTCCAAGGGAAGAGACCAAGGGGAAGACCGAGAAGTAAATACTTGGATGGCTTGGCAACGTGGCATGGTCGAGACAGGAAATCGGAGCTGATCCACGACTTCGGTGATCGAGTGAGGTGGCAGAACATGACCGCCCACGTTTATCGGCATGGCCCATGATGGATGGATGGGATCAGATAGTTGCGTTTAGCAGATGATGCTGCAATTACGACCCACCCTGATTAAGAATAACAACGTCTACTATCTGCATTCTCCAATGCTTGTTGTGAAAGTGGTGTAACAATTAGCAAAAAGAAGACACATATTGTGTCACAAGGTGCACATGGGGCACCATCAATCTTTATTGACGACGCCGAACTAGATAGTAGACCAATCTTATATATAAAAGGCAATCTCCGTCTGTCTGTCTGTATGTCTGTCCTTTATGCGTTCGCGAACGGTCCATCCGATTGAGAAGAAATTTTCTACACGTCTTCCTCTCATTCCCGCGCTGCCAACTGTGATATTTTTTTAGTGTGAAATCGGCTGCTTACTTAATATTATTTAATTTTTCATTATTCATTATAATTTATATATAGTGAGGGGACTTAACTCTAGAAAAGTTATTTCAAGGGGCATAACTTTTAATAACATTGCTATATAACTTATAGTCATATTGTTGCACCGTTTTCAAAGATTTATAAACTCTTTGTCTATAGTTATATACCGGCATATGAGTTATAATAAATAATGATACAATCTTTAAGGCATTTTCAAAGTTTTCATAAAAATAATGCATAACATTGTAACTCATCTTTTTATGCTTAAGAAGTTATCTATAGTCATGTTGGTGATTAGAAACAGTTTTCATTAAAAATAATGGATGGTGTGTGGAAGGACATTCTTTTAAGTTACTTTTTTGTTGTTGTATGAATTTAATGAGACGCTACTCGCCAGGAGCTGGGCGAAGCCAAGCCGGGTCAGATAGATAGACAGACCCACCTTTTCGCTGCAGTTATCTACAGGTATATGCGTTATAATCCTCCTCCTACCCTCTTCCTCTTCCCCTCCACATCCTGCCTCTCCTTCCTCCATCCTCCTCCTCCCTCTTTCTCCTCCTCCTCCCTCCTCCTCCCTCTTCCTACTCCTCCTTCCTCCTCCTCCCTCCTCCTCCATCTTCCTCCTCCTACCTCCTCGCCCCCCTCCCTCCTCCTAATCACTCCTCTTCTTTCCTCCTCCCTTTTCCTCCTCTTTCCTCCTACTCCCTCCTCCTCCTCCCTCCTCCTACGTCCTCCCCCTCATCCCTCCTCCTCCTCCTTCCTCCTCCTTCTCCTCCCTCTTCCTCTCTCCTCCTCCTACCTCATCCTCCTCCTCCTCCCTCCTCCTCCCTCTCCTAATCCCTCCTCCTCAACCCTCCTCCTCCCTTCTCCTCCTCCCTCCCCATCCTCTCTACTCCTCCCTCCTCCTCCTCCCTCTACCTTCTCCCTCCTCCTCCCTCCACATCCCTCCTCCTCCTCCCTCTTCCTCCACCTCCCTCCTTATCCTCCCTCCTCCTCCTCCCCCTCCATCTCCTCCCTCCTCCCTCCTCCTTCTTCCTCCTCCTTCTCCCTCTTCCTCCTCCCTCCTACTCCCTCCTCCTTCTCCCTCCGCCTCCTCCCTCCTCCTCCTCTCTCATCCTCCTCCCTCCTCCTCCTCCTCTCTCCTCCTCCTCCCTCCTCCTCCTCCTCCTCCATCTCCCTCCTCCATCTCCCTCCTCCTCCCTCTCCTCCTCCCTCCTCCTCCTCCCTCCTCCTCCCTCTCCTCCTCCTGCGTTCTTCTCCTCCCTCCTTCTCCCTCCTCCTTCCTCCTCCCTCTTCCTCCTCCCTCTTCCTCCTCCCTCCTCCTCCCCCTCCTCCCTCCTCCTCCCTCTTCCTCCTCTTCCCTGCTCCTCCTCCCCCTTCTCCTCCCCTCCTCCTCCTGCCTCCTCCTCCCTCCTCCTCTTCCCTCATCCTCCTTTCTCCTCCTCCTTCCTCCTCCTTCCTCCTCCTTCCTCCTCCCTCCTCTTACCTCCTCCTCCTCCCTCCTCCTCCTCTCTCCTCCTCCTCTCTCCTCCTCCTAATCCCTCCTCCTCCCTCCTATTCCTCCCTACTCCTCCTCCCTCCTCTTCCATCCTCCTCCTCCTCTCTCCGCCTATCTCTTCCTCCCTCCTCCTCCTCCCTCCTCCACCTCCCTCTTCCTCCTCCCAGCCCCTACTCCTCCTTTTTCTTCTTCTGCTGCTGCTGCTGCCGCCGCTCCATTTACCCAAGTTAATTGTTGGGGGAAGATGTACAGATCTTTCAAGTGCTCTTTCTAATGCTTTTTGTAAGTTGGTCTTCGTTTATCTAATGTTGTTCTAACTGCAACCAGTAAATGATTAGACAGACAGGCAAACAGACAGACAGACAGAGAGGGAGGGACAGACAGACAGATAGATAGACAGACAGACAGACAGACAGACAGACAGACAGACAGACAGACAGACAGACAGACAGTCGGGAACGGGAACTTATATGACTACTTATATGAATTAAATGAGATGCTCTCCATCAGTGGCTGGACGAAGCCGGACCGGATCAGACAGACAGACAGATAGACAGACAGACAGACAGATAGATAGTCGGGAACGGGAACAGGAGCTTATATGACTACTTATATGAATTAAATGAGATGCTCCACACCAGGAGCTGGGCGATGCCGGGCCGGGTCAGACAGACAGACAGACAGACAGACAGACAGACAGACAGGCAGTTGGGAACGGGAACTTATATGACTACTTATATGAATTAAATGATATGTTCTCCATCAGGGGCTGGACGAAGCCGGGCCGGATCAGACAGACAGACAGATAGACAGACAGACAGACAGATAGATAGTCGGGAACGGAAACGGGAGCTTATATGACTACTTATATGAATTAAATGAGATGCTACACACCAGGAGCTGAGCGATGCCGGGCCGGGTCAGACAGACAGACAGACAGACAGACAGACAGACAGACAGACAGACAGACAGACAGACAGTCGGGAACGGGAACTTATATGACTACTTATATGAATTAAATGTGATGTTCTCCATCAGGGGCTGGACGAAGCCGGGCCGGATCAGACAGACAGACAGATAGACAGACAGACAGACAGATAGATAGTCGGTAACGGGAACGAGAACTTATATGACTACTTATATGAATTAAATGAGATGCTTCCCACCAGGGACTGGGCGAAGCCGGGCCGTGTCAGCTAGTTTACATATATAGGATCAGAGGTAAATAGCAAATTATCCCTAGATCAGGAAATCAACATCAGGATTGGTAAGGCAGCAGCAACAATGAACAAGTTAAGAAAAACAGTCTGGGAGAACAGGAAGCTTACTGCCAAAACAAACGTCCTTGTCTATCAAGCCTGTGTCCTTAGTACTCTTCTTAATGGCAGTGAAGCTAGGACAACTTTCTCACATCAAGAGAAACGCCTAAACAGCTTTCATATGCGGTGTCTGCGACGAATACTTGGTATTACCTGGCAAGACAAAATCACAAATACTGAATTATTGGAAAGATCACGTTGTGTGACAATATATTCCATGCTCAGTCTTCGTAGACTTTGATGGATAGGACACGTTAGGGGGATGGATGATGGTAGAATACCAAAGGACATCTTTTTTGGTGAATTACAGATGGGTAAGAGATCTCAGAGTCGGCCTCTACTACGATACAAAGATGTGTGTAAGCGGGACATGACTGATACATGCATTGATAATGCACATTGGCAGTAAGTCGCCGCTGAACGTGTTGCATGGAGGGCAAACATCAGAAATGGAATAAAGACAAAGGAGAAAATTATTGCAGATATGTCATACACCGAGCGTGTGAGACGTAAGATGGTGCATGATGGTGGAAATGACCATTTGTTCACATACATCCACTGTAGACGAACATTTACAGCGCGAATTGGCCTTAACAGTCACATTCGCCACGGCCATGAGTTGTAGTTATTAAGCCTCTCTGAAGTACAATTGTAACAAACTATCGTCTGTCAAGACGGCAAGGCGCCAATGTAAAGTTCCTATATCCGATGATTTTCTTTATATATGAGCTTGACTGCTAGTATCGGTTTTGTCCGTATTTGTAAAAGCCATGTATTTCACCCCGATGCAGGATCATCTTCGCCTGTTACAAGAATCAGCACACAAGATATACATACACCACCACGAAAAATACAACTACTACAAAAACAACTACTACTACTACATTCACAACTACTACTATTATTACTACAACAATAGCAACTACTATTCTTCCGCCATTGTGTCTTGTAGTTGACAGGTTACTGTAAGACTATGAACATAAAGACAGACAAATACCCATCGAACATTACAACACAACATGGCCTTAGACACTCATTTTTTTTAAAAGTTTAGGAACACACAATACTGGATTTGGTACAGCCATTTTGAACACATGAGACTGGTGGGAAATATTCACAACTTACATGGATAACAAGGAAAATATCTGCACAATACAAGTTAGTAACAAAACATATGCATACACAATTCACACATACTCCACAACAGCTGTTGCCCCATAGCCAGCCATCATTGCTGACATGACAGCTGTTGCCCCATAGCCAGCCATCAGTGCTGACATGACAGTTGTTGCACCATATCCGGCCATCCCATTGTTTACGAGCACCTAGACAAGCTGCTAATACAAACATATAGAGGCATGTATGTTCTATTTGTATAGATATTATTTGCATATTATTACATCAAGGCGTAATAAGAGACCAAGTGACAATATACAGAGATGGCAGTGATGATATGTATCAACATGATGCTGTTGGAATATGCACCTATATTTTCAAAACAAAAATACCACCAAAAACTACACGACTTGGTACCAGCCAGCAACTAATGGGGTATCATCAATCTTTATTGAAGACACCGAACTAGAGATAGTAGATCATTTTAAATAACTAGGATCAGAGGTAAATGGCAAATTATCCCTAGATGAGGAAATCAACACCAGGTTTGGTAAGGCAGCAGCAACAATGAACAGGTTAAGAAAAAAGAGTCTGGGAGAACAGGAAGCTTCCTGCCAAAACAAAAGTCCTTGTCTATCAAGCCTGTGTCCTTAGTACTCTTCTTTATGGCAGTGAAGCCAGGACAACTTACTCACATCAAGAGAAACATTAGGCCTCATCATTGATAGAAACCTAACCTTTAATCCTCACGTTCAAGCGCTCACTAAACAAACAGCGAAAAAAGTCTACCAACTCGCCAAAATTAAAAACATTCCTTGATGAGGACACAAGGAAAATATTCTATACTTCTCACATACAGACACATTTTGACTACTGCACTACAATCTGGGACGGTTGTTCCAATTCAAGCACCAAGCGACTTTACTCACGCCAGAAACGGGCCATGAGTTTAATTTATAGCAAACATTTAACTGACAATCCTAGCCTGCATAAACGTCTTCAATTACTACCACTACACAAACGCCTGCTTTTCAATAAGGCCAAACTAATGCACAAAATCCTACATCGGAATGCCCCAAATTACCTTTGGCCATTGTATGCTAGACACAGTAAACGATTAAATATATTACACATTCTAAAGCCTAGGATAGACTTATACAAAACAAGCTTAACGTACTCTGCAGCTCATATTCCACATGAAATAAAAGACATCACCAATCCCTATAAATAGAATTGCAAATTATGTGAACACTATCTCAGTACGGATTACCTTCCCCTTAATAATAGAAATAATAATAATAATAATAATAATAATAATAATAATAATAATAATAATAATAATAATAAAACCCTAGTATAACAGCCAGTCCCTTTTGGTAGGCCAGTATATTCCACATCGCTAATAACAAGTGTCACACCAGTCATTACTATTACTGAGTCGTGTAGTATTTCATTTTCCACATGCCTTTATAATGCATATCTTTTATATTGTTTATGTTTTCAGTTAGCCTTGAATGATGTGTGAATGATATCATGTGTGAAAGAGGGTGATAAAAGTGCAGAATGTTAGACGGGCCTGCATGTCCAATTCTTAACCCTTTGAAAATAAAGTTTGTTTGTTTGTTTGTTTACTACGCCAGCCCACCCACTCCCCCATACTCACATCCACCACTCAGAAACCAAGTCACTAAGGAGCAATGTATGGTCACAGTCTCTAATAAGCACCAGGCCGTGCAACGTTTAGACATAAGATGATTAAAAGTAGACTAACAGACTAAAAGCTTTTTATTTTAGTGCAACTAATGCAGGAACGTCCTTGAAATAAAATGCTACAAATGTAAAGCATGGATCATCATCATCATCATCATCATCATCATCATCATCATCATCATCATCATCATCATCATCTTCCACTTCTGCCGTCAAGCGTCGTGGGGAGGAATAATTTGCATTCCAGCGCCCGGTGGGCGGCACTTGATAGTGTCATTCCGTGTGATTGTTACAATGTCTCTGATGTCGTCAATTCATTGCCTTCTTGGACGTCCTCTTTGCCATAAGGCAGATACTCGCGGTTGACGTCATTAATATAGGTAGAGAATCCTGAAGCTAAAAAGCTTACAGATATCTAGGAGACTGGTGATAAACGGTGAATCGTCACTCTGACGTAGGAAGTCGCTGAGACTTGGTGATACGGACAAGATGTGTTTCTGAAGGCTCGAGGTGAGGGTGACACCTGGATGCCGTGATTTCGGGATGAGACAGCAGGGAGTCTGGTAAGGAATTAATTGAGGACGACACAACAGTGAAAAGGACCGGGAATGGAAAATCCACCTAGACTGATTTTATTATCCAATCGTTTGAACTGAAGAATGGATAGGAAGGCTTCAAGGGCAACCAGCTGGACTGGGAGCTCAGGGGTGGATGTTATTTGAGTAGGCGCCGATCCTGTGGTTAGGGATCAGCCTGCTTTTCTGCCAGAGTTTTAATCCTTGTACCGGTGGCGGAAATAAACGTCTGGAAAATCGTTCGCTTCACTTGAGTATGCTGTTCTGAATCGTTCTGTTAACGAGTTCTGATTTTTCGATGATGCTTTTTAGTGTTTGCTCCAGTTGCGTTTAGCGGACAGGCACTATAAGACACTCTTGGTCTTGTCGCAGATGATCTTAGATGTAAGGCCAGTGAACGTACTTGTTGGTGTTGCAGTCCAACGACATGGCCAAACCACTTGATCTTCTGTCTTTCAATAAATGTGGCATAAGGTGTTGATCCAACTGTCTGTCTGATAACAGCATTTCTTACTCGGTCTCGGATTGTTTAGTTGGCAGCTCTCCTCAGGCATCTCATCTCGCAGGTGTTGATTTTACGAAGGTGTGATTTGGATAAAGTCCAGGTTTGAGATTGGTAGCATAAGGTTGGTGTGAATATGCTGTTTATTGTCTGTCGTTTTGCGGACATGGGTATATTTGGATGTTTAAGTGAGAGTGATAGTTGATATGTAAGTGCACTAGTTTTTTGACATCTGATTTCGATTTCTCTGTCCAATCTGCCATCTTCTGTGATAAAGCATGGATAACGCCAAAAAATAAAACGAAATGCAACAAAATAGAAGAATTAAAAATTGCACAGACTAACTTAAATAATAGCAACAATAGAGATGCCAAAATCAGAGCCCAAGATAAAACACACGGAAGCCAGCGAGGCAGTTGGTAATCTTGCTAGCTTTTTCTATAATACCATCGTTATGCAAGTATACTTGTATTTAACACATTGCTACATATGCAAAACAACCATTTTAATGGATACAATGTCAATATCAATAATCTATGATTACGGTACACGAGCTAACGAATGAAGCTGAATAAACGATTGAATAACACCTCGTCTGGATAAACGATGCTAGATGATATGCGGTAATGAAAGATTAAGGGATTAAACAAAGTTTACATGAGATCTACAGTTCGACAAACATATAGTCAGAATATAATAAACGGATTGCATTCAATATCTAATCTAAGAATACACACGGTCTCCAAAATGCCTGTAGGTCATGATAGTAATATAAAGTATAGTTAATTATCATCATCATCATCATGGAGCTTCATCTCGGCAAAGAAGGTCTTCTGTATTGAGTCTACACATTATGTGTTTGTGCAATGTTTTTTTAGAGCTGACAAGCTAGCAAGCCACTGAACTACTGTGTCTTCTCTTTTAACAATGTTTAGAATAGCATTAGGCAGACGGACAGACGGACAGACAGAGACAGACGGATAGACAAACAAACAGACAGAGATAGTCGTATAGACAGACGGACAGATAGATAGACAGACAAACATACAGCCAGAGACAAACAGGGGTGGGTGGATGGATGGATGGATGGATGGATAAATTCACCATCATCTAAGATTGGCTAAGCCTAAAACGACTACCAGAAAATGCTGTGGCGGTAAATACGGCTGGCCTGATATTGACTTTATCCCCTACTGTGTACCAATTGGTCTATTCAAAGTAGGTACCTGACACCATATAGACAATGTTTTTTTTTTTTTTCCCGCGTTTCCATCCTGTTTCAGGATATTGCGGTCAACACCAGCATCTTTCAGCTGTATGTTGATTCCTTGGCTAGATTACGCTCATCAGCACGCCACGACTTTCTGAGCGACCGGCTCCATACTCTCATAAGTCACTTTTGCGATTCGAACCACTGCTAATTCTCGTCGCGTCACGTGACGAGAGTATTCGGGGTTAGCGGAGAAAGCTGCTAACCCCTCGGCCACGGAGCCGGCTCATATAGACAATACGACGTTGAATATATATATATAGTATCTGTGTGTCTGCCTATCTCCAGTTGGTGCAGGATCAGCCGGGTGTGTGGTGGCAAGTCGTTTATCAGAAGACCAAAATGTGACAGTCTTGCTCTTGGAAGCTGGAGATTATGATGATCATCTGGCACAGATTATCGTTCCTGCTCTACTTGGTCTAAATTTAAAAAGCCGCTTTGACTGGTGGTACGAGACGGAGCCTCAAATTGGTGTGATGACAGGTCTTAAAGATGGCGTGAGTAAACGATTGTAATTGTAAATACAAATGCATGATTGATATAAATACGTTGTTGTTATCATCCTACAGCAGACGGAATATGTATTAAGGAAGTTAGAGGCCCAAACAAAGGAAGCATGTGCCACATAACGGAACATGCGCCACCAAGTATAAAGAAGAGACCTTACTGGATTTTCCCAGACAGTCACAAAACTGGACGACAAATAGGAGAAACCAAGGAAAGTAAAACAACGTCATTGGACGGCAACGGGGACGCTGTGAATTCGTGGATTCTAAAGGATGTGTTTATAAAAGGCTCCGTGTGAAGGTGACACCTGGAGGCGGTAATTTCGTGATGAAGCAGCTGGGAGTCCGGAGAGGAATATATTAAAGACAACACAACAGTAGAAAGACCGGGTGCGGATACCTAGACTTTTATTTAATCAGTTGAACTGAGGATTTGGATAATTAAGCCTCAAGGGCAGCGAGCTGGACTTAGAGCTCGTAAGTAGATGTTATTTAAGTGAGCGCCGATCCTGCGTATAGGGATCAGCTCACGTTTCTACAAGAGTTATATCTTGTGTCCTGCGGCGGAATAAAAGTACGTCTTTCGCTTGCTCGATTTGAGTCTGCCATATGTTCATGATCCTGTTGGTAAGATAGAACATGTTTTGTTGTTCTGATCTGTTCTTGACGAGTTCAATTTGAGTTGCTTTTAGTGTACGGTCCCGTGGGATTTAGAGGACAGGCACTTTAAGACACATGGGGGTCGTCTCTGGACTGTTTGTTTGTCAACACAGATTCCCCGCCAGTTTCCATAGCTGAACATAAAAGAAATTACGCGCCAGCGGCACATTCCACACCGTGCTACACAGAAAGAAAGAAGGAGCACATGAAAACCCGCGTCACCAAAATGCCGGAAGATCACCCAGAATAAATGAAGTGAAAAGCATTTTGTGATAAAGTAATAACAGGTGAAATGAAAACATCATAAAAACTGTAAGTACGAAAAAAAAATTAATACGTAATAACTCAATCATGTTCAAGAAGTGCGATCTATTAATCATATCAAGTTTGCACCAGATGCGCAAAAACATTCCACCTTATTGAACACACCACAGCGCTATGAAATATTAGAAACAACAAACATTTAGTAATAGTGTAACTTATTTAAGAACAGTATTTATTTAAAGAATATACAGTTACAACTATAAGTCTACGTGAGAAAAGAAGATGGTAGTTACATAAGAGATATACGAAACAATGGACACCATGGTCGACATTGAAAAGAATTATGTCGATGTGAGTAGGCAGTGAGATCTGAAGAAACACTGCGCTGCCACAATTCTACACCACAGTAACCTATTATACTATAGCACAACGATTGACAATTTGTATTCAAGAATCTGTGATCGATTGGAGCAGCACAGAAAGTTTTGACTTGTTGGTTCAGAACGCCAAAGCATTTAACTACCTACATTTGTGGGACATATACATCATACGTTCATTATATCTTCTGCCGACACTACTTTATGTCTGAATTATCGGCGCATAAGTGAGTTAGTACATATTACGACATTTTATATGCACACTTCGTCATGTGTCAAGATGGATAGCACGTACACCACGGACACTCATCTCCACCATAATTAACAAGGAAGATGTTGCGTTATTTGGACGTTACATACATCAACGCATAATGACAACCAGGTCAGTGTACACATATTTATTACGTCATTGAGGACATTACATTAGTCACATACCGGACACTTCATCACACGTCAGGACGACACGCACACGTACACTATGACATATTATTGTTGAAATTGTCGAGGATTTCTCTACCATCGAGCAAGTCAACGCGGTCAATCGGGACCGAACACGAACTCCTCACGTCGACATTTATGAACTGAATTTACGAACGTACTCGAATACGCTGACGCCAGGACATACGAACACTGTCACACGGATCGATAACAAGACTACACTATCGTTTATCATCGTGATAACGGGCGCACAGCCTGTTCACTCATTGGACCTTACTTACCAGAAGTCGAATCACGTCATTCAACTGTACTTACTTCACTGTGGACATCATTCACTCAAATACCTACAGCGCACATTCAGCCTAAAGTATAAATACTAAGGCTGAAATAAACTCAAGTTTCGTCGATATACCTCAGCCGACTACGTGTTCTTATGAGTCGGTGACGGACCACGTCGGTCCAGGGTACCGGTACAAGTTAATTGTACTATCATCTCAAGGCAGGAGCAACAATCGTTATTTCATGCAGCCAGGATACCACTAATCGATTGCCAATTACGGATCAGTATAGTTTGGAACGTATCAACACGTAATTGAGAGTCTCAAATTATATCAATTCTCGAGCGATTCAAATATTACTCTACGTTCGGGAGATGCACTAAAGGCCAGTAGCAATTGTATTGTTGATGTATTATAGCATTGATCCTAGTAATAAGGCACTATTTATCAAATTTTTTTTTTGTTCTGATCTTGCGGGCGTCACCACAATACTATTGTCTTGTCATAACTGTAGTAGTATAGTATGTGCGTTACCCGTTAACATGTGGATACAAAAATTTGTTATTGTTTGTAAACAATAATATGTATTCGAGTCACTCGTCATTCATCTTTGATGATTGTTAATTGTCTTGCGTTACATATATATTGTATATTCAATATATTTCTTCATATTTATTTCTCTAGTATATTTATTTAGTTTATTATAGAGATATTTGATTGATATTTTTTTTTTGTGGTGTTCGAGTTGACACTACAAATTTATTTGAGTTGTATTTGCTCAATTGTGATACAACATTTACTGTACTATCCGAGTGATAGTGATCTGAGACAATATTACAATTTTGTCGATTCTTTTCTTCTCTTGCCTACGACCATATTTATTTCACCCAGATAGCTCATTTTACAGGTAGGACATTAAGAGAAGATGTCTACGCTGCAATATTTTTTTGAAATGGGTGAGAAGTCTGGTCTAACTGGTGCTGAGCTTCGAAATTGGGCAAAGCTTGAGTTCAGTGAACAACAGAAACGTGACAAGGAGGAAAGACAACTTCAAGCCACACGTGAGAAGGAGGAAAGACAAGAAAGATTGGCATCGGAAAAGGAAACCAAACAACTTCAGATGGCTCTTGAGAGAGAACTGAAAGAAAAAGAGATGGCTATCAGACAAAATGAGATAGTTTTGGAACGCGAAAAAATTGCAGCAGAAAAAGAGAAGTTAATTATGGAAATGCAATTGAAAGAAAAACAATTGGCGTTTGATAAAGAGCGACTTGCTACAGAAACACCCTGGAAGGACAAGGAGGTTGAAGGTAACATAAAGGTCAAGACGCTTGAGATGGAACGTGGAGCTGAAATCGAACGAGAGAAAATGCTGGCTAAACAGAACGATCCTGTGAAAAAGTACCAAGGTTTATTCAGGAATTTTCAACAAGGTGATTCAGTTAGTTCATGGTTAACCAACTTTGAAGTGCTCGTAAAGTATTACAAGGTACCGGAGAAGGACGTACCGATTTTGTTTCATCGTCACCTCGCGTTAGAGCCGTTGAAAGTGATAGAGTTAATTCCTGAGGATTTACGTACGAACTACAAATATATGCGCGATCGGGTGCTATCACATTTTTCTTTGGATGAATCTGGTTTACGGACTAAGTTTAAAACACTTACACCGAAATCGAATCAAACATTCCTGGATTTCGCTTCGGAAATGTCTTCTAGTTTTGATAAGTGGTGTAAGGCTGCGGATATTAATGATAGTTATGAGAAAGTGAGAGACTTAATTATCAGAGATAGAATGTTGTCTGCAATACCAGAACCTATGTCGGTATTTCTTATGGAAAACAAATGTAAAAGTTTAAATGAGATGGAAACTAAGGGTGAATCTTATTTCAATGCACATAGGGATATTTTTGCTAACTGTACACAACCTGAATTAGTGATAGGAGCAAGTGCAAAATTTCAAAGAGGAAATAGTAAGTTTAGAAAGTTTAGTAGTGGTAGCAATAGAAATAGTCCGTACAATAGAGAAGGTGAAAGACCAAGAAAAGGCCAATTCACCAAATGCCAATATTGTAGATTATCGCATGGAAATTTAGAGATGTGTGATAAACATCCAGGTTATTCCGCATATCTAAAAGATATTACGGCAAAGAAGATAAATAAGTATGACTCTTTTAAAAGAAGTATAAAATGTTTCTCATGTAGGGCGTACGGACACACTAGTAGGTCTTGTCCGATGAGAAATTCCTGGAAGGAAGCTAGTACAGCATACATATACTCCAGTAGTGACTCAGACGATTTAGAAGAGACACACGCAGCTATCATACAACAGTATGATGATCAGACTGACAAGTTAAATAAAGGTATAACTGACAATATTAGTAATGAAGGTATAGAAACAATTCATGAAGCTAATGCCGTTAGCATACAAAATGGCAAACTAAAAATCCATCATGCATGGGTAAATGGTGAACCCACTACTTGCATTCGTGATTCAGGAGCTTCGATTGTCGGAGTAGATCGAAAGCTGATAAAAGAAGAAGATTATACAGGCGAAACTGTAGAGTGCAGAACATTCGGTGGCACAATAGAAAGATATAAGATTGCCACGATTACAATTATGTCACCATATTACGAAGGCACAATAAATGCAGCTGTATTACCAAATCCATGTGCCGGATTACTGATTGGTAACATACCAGATGCGAAACAATTAATGCATGATGAAGCAAAGCAATGGGAAATTGATCATGCAAGAGCTAATGCAATTACAAGAGCTCAAGACAAAAGGGATAAAGACAGTGACAAATTAGAAAATAATATCAGACTAGTGACTGATTTACCAGAAGATCAAAAACAAGACCCAACTCTAAAATCTTGTTTTAAGAAACTGACTGAACCAATAAAACAAGGTAAAAGAGGCAATGAAGATACTTGGGATTCCACAGGTGTTTAGTTCACCTTGGCACCCAATGACAAATGGTGTGAATGAGAACTACAACGGAGTTCTTAAACGAACTCTGGCGAAAGTTGCTGCGGAAAGGCCCAAAGATTGGGATATTTTATTACCAGCCGTACTATTTGCATACCGAGAGGTACCACAATTTAGTACAGGGTTTTCTCCATTCGAGTTGGTATATGGAGCAAATCCACGAGGTCCATTATTAATATATAATGACCTACTCACAAATAAAACATATGATCATCCGAAAAGAGATGCATATGAAATAGTAACACAGTTAAGAGATAAAATTATCACAGCTTGTCAGATTGCAAAATCTGCACTGGATAAAGCTGGAGAAAGATACAGACAGTATGGTAATAGGAACGCCAAGACAATAGTCTTGAAAGAAGAAGAAGAGGTTTGGTTATTATTACCTGATCCTCGAGATTGTCTGGTTACTTCATGGCAAGGTCCATTTAAAGTAATTAAGAAAATTAGCGATGTTGATTATCGTATTGATGTGAATGGCAAACATAAGATTTTTCATATTAATATGTTGAAGCCATATATTCCACGTGAGGATAACTCAGGTCAAGTGACACAACAAATTCCTCATAGGATAGCAACAGCTTGTTGGGTAATTAATGAACAACAAGAAGATGCTATAGAACAACAGATTCCAACACCCATAGTTAATAGCGACAGTAATTGGCAAGCGATTCAGATAAGTAAAGATTTATCAGTACAAGATAGAGAAAAGCTTATTACTGCAATAAAGGAATACAGTTCAATTTTTTCAGATAAACCGGGGCAGACATCACTGATTAAACATAAAATAACTTTATTATCAAATGTCCCAGTTAAAGTGAAACCATATCCTATTCCAATACATTATTTGGAAAAAGTTACTGCAGAAATTTCAGATCTAGATAAGACTGGAATTATAAAAAAATCAATTTCAAATTACTGTTCACCAGTTGTAATTGTTAAGAAAAAAGATGGGTCATTACGTTTATGCGTTGATTATAGGAAAGTTAATGAATTAACGTTACTAGATGCAGAACCTATGCCAAATATTGATGAATTAATTGAAACCATTGCAAACTCGAAAATATTTTCGAAAATTGACCTTACAAAAGGATATTGGCAAATTCCGATGGAAGAAGATTCAAAGCATATTACAGCTTTTAGCACGCCGTTAGGTTTATATGAATGGGAATATCTTCCATTTGGTTTACAAAATGCACCAAGTACATTCATGAGAATGATGAGAAGATTACTTCATGGAATTACCAACGTAGCATCGTATATGGATGATATTTGTATTCATACTTGTGATATTGACACACATGTTAAAATTCTAAAACAAGTTTTCCAGAAAATACAAGAACATGGATTGAAAGCTAAACCAAGTAAAATTGAGATAGGGTTTACTGAGATACAATTTCTGGGTCATAGAATCTCTAACGGATTTAGGAAAACAGATCCATTGGTTGTGACAAAGATTCTTAATATCAAACCTCCAACATCCAAGAAGGAGCTTAGGAGTGTATTAGGGTTGATTAATTATTATCAAAAGTTTATCCCTAATTTTGCACATATGACAGCAACATTCTCGGAACTTTTAAAAAAAGGTCAACCAACAAAGATAGTTTGGACAGAGGATCACGAGAAGTTATTACAACAAATAAAAACTCTATTTAGTACATATCCTATTTTGAAATTACCTGATATTTCAAAAGATTTTGTTTTACAAACAGATGCTAGTTTACATGCTATTTCAGCTGTATTACTTCAATTGCATGAAGGGAAACTACATCCTATTCTTTATTTCAGTAAAAAGCTATCTGAAACTCAAAGAAATTATGCTGTTACTGAATTAGAGGCTCTAGCTTTAATTGAAAGTATTGAGAAGTTCTCGAGATACTTACTAGGTAGGAAATTTCTGGTTCTGTCGGATAACAAACCGTTACAAATTTTCAAATCGGGTCATCCGAAGAATTCTAGAATACATAGATGGTCATTACTATTACAAGACTATGAATTTGACATCTGTCACATTCCTGGAAAGGATAATAATCTTGCTGACATTCTCAGTCGATTATAGTTGAATAGAAGGGCAGATCTTTGTTATAAGTTAATTAGTTATATATATTAATGTTCTGTTCTTTCATAAGTTATTAAGAAAGTCGATAAAGATATATTCAGATGGCGCCTAATTGAGGGAGCAATGCTATAAGAATCAACTAAATATTAATAGATTATTATTACAAATAGAATTTAGTCAATTAGGTACATATGTTACCGATTTTCCATTGACAGCTTGAGTGAAGGCAATACTCGGAATAAGAACGTCACAAGAGACGCGTGATTGGAACATTCATTGTGCATTCAATGGCCAAGCCAAGTATTTTGTTTTGTATTGTCACACTAACTTTGAACAGTATATGATTGTGTTAATAATAGTTATTCATTAGTTGATTGTTAAATTATTAATAAGTAATTGTAAATTAGTATTAATATGGTATTGGTATTAATATAAATAGTGAATTCTATGATATTAATTATTTACTTGCATTAACAATGTTGTTAGATTAATTAATATTATATTAGATGGATTAAGCTGCACAGAAGGAGCAAAAGAATAGATACAATCAAGCGACATTCTTAAAATATCCACAGGAAAAGGATCAATGGATTCTCAAGGCGGAAAGCGTATAAGTCACCCTACCCATGGAGATAAATTTCAGGAAAAGAAATAGATGTATGGTACCAAACAAGGACAACAAGGATCAACTACAACAAAAATGGTTACATGGAAAACCTCATTATTACCCTCGTCCTAAACTCATGGTAAAACCTAGAGTTAGGACACACTTGTCTATTATGACAAGGTAGGGACTAATATGTTTATTAGTTGGTCTGATTGCCCATGATCAGCCACACGACGTCCAACGGAGGGTTTGGTCAGGTGGGCGTGCCCGTTATGTAGCTTTATTTTTTTTTAAGGGTAGATAAGGGGGTAAAACCAAGTGCTATTCAGTTGTAGTTAAAAGAAAAAAAAATTGTTGTGATAGTCGTACAGATATACAGATATAAAGAAAAAAATTATAAATAATTTTTTTTATCTGGGAGGGGGCATTATGCCACATAACGGAACATGCGCCACCAAGTATAAAGAAGAGACCTTACTGGATTTTCCCAGACAGTCACAAAACTGGACGACAAATAGGAGAAACCAAGGAAAGTAAAACAACGTCATTGGACGGCAACGGGGACGCTGTGAATTCGTGGATTCTAAAGGATGTGTTTATAAAAGGCTCCGTGTGAAGGTGACACCTGGAGGCGGTAATTTCGTGATGAAGCAGCTGGGAGTCCGGAGAGGAATATATTAAAGACAACACAACAGTAGAAAGACCGGGTGCGGATACCTAGACTTTTATTTAATCAGTTGAACTGAGGATTTGGATAATTAAGCCTCAAGGGCAGCGAGCTGGACTTAGAGCTCGTAAGTAGATGTTATTTAAGTGAGCGCCGATCCTGCGTATAGGGATCAGCTCACGTTTCTACAAGAGTTATATCTTGTGTCCTGCGGCGGAATAAAAGTACGTCTTTCGCTTGCTCGATTTGAGTCTGCCATATGTTCATGATCCTGTTGGTAAGATAGAACATGTTTTGTTGTTCTGATCTGTTCTTGACGAGTTCAATTTGAGTTGCTTTTAGTGTACGGTCCCGTGGGATTTAGAGGACAGGCACTTTAAGACAGCATGTCACATACTGGATTGCTCTTCCTTCTTTGAGTGGCGCACTATGTCATTTGATTATCAATTTAATGCTTGGCTTTTCTATTCCTAGTTGTGCAAACATTTAGAACGTTGTGTATCACTGTATCTCGTGAATGAAATGTTTGGTATCGATAAAGTAAACAGCGCGACGTCTGTTTTGTTCAGTCGTTCTCTCTGCAAACAAAACGTTCCGAAGTTACTTCGCTAATATGCATAAGTCATCTGAAGCGAACAACGCACTGTTCGGTGCACACTTTTTGTAGAGCTGATCATGTCCATTTCTCGCTTTAGTTGATTTACTCTCTTTATTATTACACCTTTACTAAAGTTCAACGGCACTGCTCGGCAACAAGCGCAAAACAACGAGACCTCATTCTGAAAAGCCTGGCGTACATGAACGGCATTGTAGCACTTCAAGAGACGAGACCGGGTAATTAAATCACTTCATATAGCCGGATTCAAATGTGTTTACAACAGGCGACACTGGGGAATTGGCGATAATTATTCGAGACACTGTAGTGGCTTCAGTAGTCGACATGTCTAGTTGGGACAGCGACGAGATACAAATATAGGCAGTCAGGGTTCAATCAGGTCACCATTACTGTTGGTTAATGTTTATGCCTGCAACAAGAGTGTGAATTCCCAGAGGTGGCAGTGCGTGAACGACGTATTATGTCACGAGATGTATGCCATTTTTGTGGTGATTTCAACGCTAAAGGCAGATCATGGGGAAACATTTCTTCCACCACACCGGGGGAAGCGCTCGAGGTGGCGCTTGAAACCATCGACCTTGGTTTTATCAACGGGGGATGTGTCACCAGGAAAGCAAGTCGTCCAGGCGATGAGGACAGTGTTATTGACCTGACGCTGATTTATCCTTCAGTTACTACAGTGCGTAGATGGGGATGTCCTTGGGTACCATGGCAGCGACCAACACCCTTGTAGCATATTGGTGGAGAAAGGCAGAACCTGGCAGCACAAGTCAAAGGTTAAGACTTTCAAGTATGACAGTACAGGGCAAAATGTGGTGTTTAAAATAATGGCGCGACAAGCGCAGAAATCATCATTGCAGGAAACAAAAAGCTGGTAGCAACCGCCTTGGTGAAATTGGGAGGTGGAAAAGGCCTGGCGGATAAGCGTGATATTGTACGAAAATGGCAAACGCCAAAAGGAACAGAGTTACCCCTCCTTGTCTTATCTTGCACTGGGAAAGAGACATGGATACATGTTAGCTGTTTCAAAAAAATTGATTAAATTGGTGAAAAGTTAAAAATGGGCAGAGTTGTGTCAAAGAATAAACAAAGACAAGTCAATGTAATTCTTCTGGCGACTACATAAATGTATGAATGGTATATTCGATATTACGTGTATTCTTGACTTACACGGTGCTGACCTCATCTGGCAGAGGATGACGAGAATAAGGGCAATGTCTTTTTAGAACGCAGTCTAGAGCAGAGTAATCAGACAGACAAGAGAGGACGAAATTTTGCCAAGACGGTTACCTCAGATAGGTGTAAGTCCCAGATTATTTCAATAGAAGACGTAGTGACAGTGAAAGAGACTGGCAACCAACAAAAAAAAAAAACAGCTAACCAGGGCCGAATGGTATAAGGCATGACGACATTAGTGTGTGTACCGACAACGAGTTAGAGGAACTAGCATATATGTACAATAACAGTATAGTGAGTGCTAGCATCAAGGAGGAGTGGTTACAGAGCTCTTTGTTTCCCTTGTCGAAGCTTGGCAAAGGTCACACAAAAATTATGTGATATTGGGTAATCGCCATGCAAAATACAATAGGCAAGCTGCTGGAGACGACGTTAAATGCTAAAAAAAAAAATAACAAGCCTTGGAGGGTACCGTCAAAACAGAGAAACTGGGCCAACGCAGCAGTTGTTGCCCATGATGTTTATGAATGCCTCCAATCAGGCATTGAAACATGTGCTGTAGCAATTGATCTTGAGGATGCGTACAGTAGAGTACCTTTGGATTTCTTAATGGTTCAGATTCTTGAACTTAAGATAAGTAGGTTTTTTTTTTTTTTCTTTAATATGTGGCAGCTGGACATCTAAACCAAGAACAATATATCCTGGCCTGCGATAGTGATCACCATTATGTCCGATGCTGTTCCACGCTTACACTGTGAGAATCATCGGTGAGCAGATCACAGGGCCAGGGAGAACATTAACGTATGCCGACGATGTGTTAGTGTATCGTCAGGGTAAGGATAGAGATATGGTTGCTGTGGAACTCAAATAGAACTCAATCGCATAAGTACTTGGTGTGTTGAAGCTGGTGCAATGGTCTAAACAACGAATACAGCATGACATGGTTCTCTTTGAATAACCATATTGTCAACACTCCAATACCAACTGTAAATTTTTGCTCAGAGACTGAAAAAAATGCAGGCAATGAAATACCTGGGGATACGATTTCATCGAAGCCTTGCTTATACTGAGCACATAGGGCAGGTGATAACAAAGGCCAAGCGGGGTTTGGCTGCGATGCGGGTGATGGCAAAGGCAAACTGTGAGCTGCGCCATCTATGTCTTCTATACGAGGGTCTGCTCCTTTCTGTTTTTGAGTATGCGATGGCAATACTGACTCTCAGCCGTAAGCAGATTTAAAGAATGGAAAGAACACAGAATGAAGCTATGCGCATTATACTTGGATGTACAAGAGATACAGCATGTAGGGGATGCACTACCTTCTTGATTTTCCAACCATGAGGGAAAGAATACACATTTGCGAGCACGTGCCTACCTCAGAATCAAAGCAAACACACAACATCCACTGCATAGTGAAATCAAAAAGGTAAAAAGCAATAGGTTAAAAAGAGGAAAGTCGTGGATGGGTCAAGCCGAAGACATTCCTCGACAGGTGTGTCCACTTAAGGGCTTAGGACCTGGCGAGGAGTTGGTACAAGTGCCAACAAAGTTATGTATGAACTTTTCAGTTTGCATCCAACTAGACAGAAAATGCAGACGAGAAAATCCGGTTGTTGTGGAGGCGGAAGTATATGCTTTGATCTTCGAGAATTCTTTAGAGGCTGATGCTGTCATTTACACAAATGGGTCGGCCCAGGGCTGTGCCGAGCTACGATACAGAGAGGCGGCCGCATCAGGCGGCACTGAAAGGGGGCGGTATAAGCAGCGAAGGGGTGGCATTTCGAAGACTTGCATTGTACTGTGAAAATCTACCTCACGGCCCTGGGTCGGTTTTCGAGGCGTGAGAAGTTCATGGGCCTTTACAGCTCGGACTGAAGTGAGTATTGTGAAGGAAGATTCTGGTGCTCTTGCCTTGACCACAGGCGGGATTTACAGAGGAGGGGATCTGAGCACTTATGGCTTGAATGGTTCGACGTGCAATGAAGCTGATTTGTCGATTAACTAACTAACTAGCTAACGAACTATTTCTCTGCAAGAAGCAGCAATGTTGCATCTTCGTTGTCTTCGTCTTTGCGGAACCACGCTTATCGGCATGGCACATGATGATGATGAGCTTGTATTAATGTGGTGAAAGAATAATTTTTGTAATTGTCATGATCGAGGTTAGGTCATGGGACACACACTGCATACAGGTCAGAGCTTCACGCAGTTAGCATGAAGAATGAGCAGGTACAGGGCCACGCTTTGCATGAATATGGCGGGGCGAGTGGCTGAGCAGGCGACAACGAGTGCTTCAGGGGTCATTCATGTCTGGACTGTGTTTGGGGTCGGACTGAAGATGGCGAATAGCAGAATCGCAGGTACTTTTGCCTTAATTCACCCCAAACAAACGTCACCAGCTATATTTAGGGTCACCAGATATAATTAGCACTGACGGTGATCTCCTTTGTTCGGGTACAGTGCATGTCAGTGCGTTTCAATTGTCCAACAGTGTTTCTTTGGCTTTAGCAACCGTTTCTGTGTGAGTGTGTGAGTGTGTGTGTGTGTGTGTTAGTGTGTGTGTGTCATCCTGAGTTTTCTGGAACTTGCAGCAGCAGCTGTCCACGACAAGCAGAGTTGCGTTGCTTTTCTGCAGCATCATGGCATCTGACATTCTGCTAGGCGCTGTTCTCATAATCATGTCATGGGGCTATCGCTGACTGAGCATCAGGACAGATGGAGATGCCGACATTCACCTTGTCGGCAGGACATCGAGCGCATGTGGAGAACGGCCAAGGAGAGAATCAAGAGGCAGAATGGAACACACCCAGGCATCTACTAGAGTCCTACAGGTGCGAATTCATGTGGCGTTGATGGACTAAATGCGCTGGTCTCGATGTGTTCAACCACCACTCTTGCTGACATTGTTCGATTCTGGCCACCCCCGCAAGAATAGCGCATAGTAAAGAACTTTTTTTTTTTGCATATACTTTACGGGACATCGCTTTCAACATCGGCATCTTTCAGCTGATTGTTGACTTCTTGGCAAGATTACGCTCAGTAGTTTACCATTGCTTTCTGAGCGACCGGCTCACATACCCCGTCAGGTGCCGATGCAGTTAGAACCGCTACCGATTCTCGCCGTCGTCCCGTTACTCACGAGAGTATGCGGGATTACGGAGAAAGTCGCTAACACCTAGGCCAGGGAGCCGGCCCATAGAACATTGCACACCGATAAAATTGCGCACCGAGCTACGGCGCGACACAGGGAATCCCTGGATGTGACGTCTACCCTGGGATTCCGTTTGTTTGGGGTGAATTAAGGCAAAAGTACCGAATCTCATCTTGCCACCACGCTGTGTATATGCAGAGTTTGTGAAACAGCGGTTGAATGCGGACGTCACTTGAGAGATGGAGTGACAGAGTTTGACTGAAGAGGCCGAGTGCAAGTATTGTTGCCTGAAGTTGTAGTCCCGTTGATTGACACTGATTAGATGATGTTGTGAACTATTTTAAAGAGACGATAATACACTGTTTAGAAACTGCGCTGCTGTTGTGTAATGAAGAGTTCATTATTGAAGTGGTGTTGACTGTCACGTGATGTGTATGTAAAGATTCATATTCATAGAAGGTGTAAAGACTGATACTCAGGCTTGTCCATGAGAATGGGATGGGATGGGATGGGACGGGACAGCAAACATTTGTATTTCTCATAGGACATATGGGACAGTAGCCATGTCATAGCAACTTTAAAAAAAAAAACATTTTTAAAATCTTTTATCCTTCCTTTTTCTTTATATACTTGTATCAAATCTTTATCTCGTGGTGGGACACCGGATAAATTAATAAATGCGCGCATGCGATCATATTACCGACGTTTCAATGCCCATTTAAAAAAAAAAAAATTATTCGCATTACTTTAATGAAGATGATGAAGAATTCTTAAACAACATTCCGAATATTTTTCAAATTAAAGGAATGCTGTACATACATGAGAAATTCAAAAAAAATTTTGACAAACTAGAAACTGATGGTGCTACATCTCATTTAATTTTGCTGTTATACTTCCTCCTAGAATTTCAATTGTACAAAGTTATTGTTGATGTTCACGAAGAAAGTTCCAGCAGCATGGTGAAGAAATATTGTCAGAACTTTCAGAAAATTATTGGAGAAAAACTTAGGCCATATTTCGGCAGTTCTTTGGCAGTTACTGCAGCATTCCTTACTGGAGTTGATATTAAAGCCAAAATAGAAGACATGGTCAAGTCAGTTGTTACTAAGAAGAAAGGGAATGTGGACACTAATAAATGGGCCAACGATTGGATCGCTTTTTCTAAGTCTGTTGTTCCAACTGCTATTTCATTCAAAAAAGATTTAAATCTTTCTTCTGAATCATCTGCTGTATGTGAAGTAGCAGGAATTGTGAAACAAAAGACGAAAAGTGATTTTGACTTATTTTTTTGATCATCCACCAAACAAAACACTTAAGTTTGATGACCCCCAGAAAAAAAAATGCCTTGAGGATGAAATCACCATGTTTCAAAAATTACGGCAACCAACTTTACAACCATTAAATTATTGGAAAACTGAACATAGGTTTCCACTGCTAACAGCAAGTGCGAAAATTGTCTTGGCCATACCAGTCTCCTCAGCGGCAATAGAGCGCTTATTTAGTGCAGCTGGATTATTGTTGAGTAAGTTACGAAAACGGATGTTACCAGCTCTCATTATAAACTCTGTGTATATCAGATTTAAACTACTGAGCGTAATCTTGCCAAGAAATCAACATACAGCTGAAAGATGCTGGTGTTGACAGCAATGTCCTGTAAAGGATATGCAAAAAAAAAAAAAAAAAAAAAAATCAGATTTGCATGTAAGATGAAAATTGTGGACATGGTTCAGGGATTACCTGGATTCACTGAATTATTAGAAAGAGTCGAACAGCAGGAAATTGATGTGCTGAATGAGCAGAGTGACTCAGAAACAGAATGAAAGTGTCAGAATGACACTGAATTGTCATATTTAGATTAAACTTTGTTTTAATAAAATACTCTTGAATGTTAAAATTAATAAATTATGTTGTTTTACATGTCTCTTTGTACATGTAGTCCTATTTAGTAGACACTAAACCTAAACTTTCATAAATTTCATAATTTTATTTGAACTATTTTCCATATTAATATTATCATGGGAATCCCATGGGATGGGATATGCATAAACTATCGTGGGATGGGTTGGGAATAGGACTGAAAAATGTGTCTCATGGACAAGCCTGGTGATACTACAGCAAGGAAATTAAGAATGACTCCTGGAGAACAAGAATACGCTCTTTGACAGATGTTAGATACCAGTATCATGGTGGCTTACAGGCAGATGGGAAGATAGTCAGTCGGCTTGCACGAGTAAAATCCATGCCAGAGAATATACCCCGACAAGAACTCTATGGCAGTAATGATTTTCCTGCCTTTTTTCATGATAAGTTCGAATGTTATATCATCCAACTCTCGCGCTTTCACTGGTATAGTGTCTATCACTGGCGCTTTGATCAGTTCGAGAGGCATGACATCTATTTCTGCCGTTTTAATAAGTTACATTTTTAAAAAAAATAAGTTGCATGCCCTTCACAGGACGTAGCAGTCAACCCCATCATTTTCGTTGTTCGTGGTTCCTGGGCAAATTTTACGTTCAGTAGTTTGCCATTGCTTTCTTAACGACCGGCTCCTATATCTTTTTTGGAAAAAAACCAGCACCGCTGTGTTTCGAACCCGGGTATACGGACTCACAAACCCCGTTCGCAAGTCCTTAGCCACAGAGACCGATTCAGTTACATTAGCTTATCATTAATTCGAGGCACTTCGGATTTGGAATTGCATGAAGTGTTGAATCGTAATCTTCTCATGTTATTCCTAGAATATGTTGTTCCAAATATTAGTCGGGCCCTCATAAAACGTGACGATTGTATGTGATGATAATCGTTGTTATACAACTCTGTTCAGTATAACAAAAGCTCTCCATTTTCTTCTTTGTGTCATTCAGAGTGTTTTTCCCTGACTGTTCGTTCTTCTATTCCCAAAGACTCCGTCTGAATGATATATGTTTGTTCTGTACATAGTCTGTGTAGTATACATCTTGCAAGCCGCCAAATCGCTGTTTGAATTTCCCCGCACTACCCTCCAGTTACATATGAAGGAAGTAGCACCTATAGTTTAAGAAGAAAGACGAAATTTACAAAATCTTAATTTGAAAAAGATCACTGCTCGAAAAGGGAACGACAATACTTTCCATATAGCCGAAAGCTTAGCCTATAGCTTAGCCATAGTCACGACCCGGAATGACGTCAAAGAAAAATCGAGGAAGGGCAGGAACAACAACAACCAAGAGTCTTTAAAAATGGAGCGAAGACCGGCAGACGTGTACATTGTGTAAAACGAAAAACCTTCGCTTAAAAGGAGAAGCTCCACTGGAACTGACGACTTGGTGTCCTCTACTCAACAATCCATCTGAAGTTTAGCCAACTCCAATAGAGAGAGCGAGAGAGAGAGAGAGAGAGAGAGAGAGAGAGAGAGAGAGAGAGAGAGAGAGAGAGAGAGAGAGAGAGAGAGAAGTGCCAGCCTATTAAGCAGCCAGCGACCTAGGACAGTAACAAACCTAGTCTGGAGCGTGAAACCTGACGACGCTGTGCTTGAAGAAGACATACTAGTATGTTGAAGGTAAGCACATTGTAATATTATGTAAGTTATGCTCCTTTCATAGAAAATAGTAAGGTGATGTGCTGTAAAAATGGAGACTAAGTACTATATTCAGATGTCGTAGTTCATAGATGATCTGTGCACTAGGTTAACCCATAGTGAGGGGTTTTCTTTTTCTAAGTATGCAGCTTGTATGTAAGCATAAGCATTACGCTTAGGTTGCTCATTTTACTCCTTAAGCAGTTAAGCTAACTAAGTCAGTAGTGATTTAGGAGTTAGTGTTTAACTTGGGATATATGGGATTAGAACCCATAGTTCAGTAGTAAGGAACTATCTTAAATGTGCAATCACTAAGAAGGAGGAATTAATGTAATTCGTCCTAGAAACAGTACATGGGCACATTAAATGGTGAATAGTTCCCTACGTGTTATCATAAAATCCTGTGTGTTCTATGGAAGCATTCATGTGGTGATTCAATTGTGACTTCATTGGTGTTAAATATATGGATTTATTTTTTTGCTTATTGATTTTGAGTCACCTAATTATGCTTATTCATCATCCATGCAAGTATATTTACGATTTATGTTGAATGATTGTAGATTGGGTGAGGAGAAGTGACATACCGAGGATGACTATGATCAATCAATTAATCACCTCATAGAGGTAATTTGATGCATACCGCCAATTTTATCATAGGAGAAGATGATAGTGGTACCAATGCACTAATTGATAATTAAGGTGCCTCTTCTCCTGACGCCATTTTGTATTCCATATCACTCATGTCACAATTATATGATTTTGTTTCCTGAAATTGTGTTTGATGTATGATGATGATTAATCTTATGGACAAGTAAGGTAAAGGCATATACCTACATGTTGAAGATGATATTTATGATATCAGTAAATATATGTTTTGATACTGTAATTTCAGGTAGTGGTTATATCCATCCAGATCCAGATATGACTCTTGATGGGGGAACTTGGCTGGAGAGATGAAGAAGACTATTCTGAAAGAAAGTACCAGCTAGAATTTCATCCAACTACTTAGGACAGGTAAACCTGTATCGCCATAAATAAAACAGGAGGCCTTTACTTGGACCTCTGATTTGAGAGGCTAATCGACTATCATCCTACCTGGACCAGATCAATACTCACTCTGAGAACTCAATATATTTATTTTCACTGAACATTTTTTTACAAATGGTTTCCATGAAACCCATAAGCGGGCACTCTCACGATGTTTATACTTCACCTCGACACCGAAAGGTACAAGAGGAACACAATGAGATGGGATGATGAGATGGGTTCCATAGACCCAGGAGTGGATAGACTTGAGTTTCCGACAAAGCTTTATACTTAATATAACTGAGATATATATTATTTACCCCGCTGGGGAATTGAGCTTTAGTTGGTGTTTTTTGTTTGTTAAGTGAATGTTTGGGACATTAATGTTTTTATGTATCATGCCTTTGGAATGGATTATTATTTTTGTAAAAGAATGACCAATACGCCAGTTTGTTGTGTTTATTAAATATACAAGCGATTTCATTTCCACTCTTGAGTGTTACAAGAATTACTTGAGTGTGTAACAGAGTTAGGAATAGGAAGAAGGGGCAACGAGGTGTGCATAGTCAATAGGGAAGTAGGGCACGGTCAAGCACCATACTATGGGGTAGTTAGGGTGGCTCGTCCTATGACGAGCATCGTAGAAACAAGGTCAGTTGTGAACGACCCATCCTTCGATATGGAGGTATGATTTAGCTGAGTGACTTCTGGCTTGATTGAAGGTTTGTTGATTATGAATAAATTAATAAGAAACCAGAACTGTCTTGGAGTTATTGCCAGTTCATCGTCACTTCGCTGTACTATTACAGTACAGAAATGTTGCCCAGACCAGGATGAACAACTTCAATTGTCGCGGTACATAGCGGAGGTACTGGGCCACTATATTTGATACAGCCACTACTTCATACTGCGCTTGTTGGGAAAATGCGGTGCCTTTGACACTGGCACGTTATCAAACCTCTGCTGAACAGATTTCAAGAAGTTTCTACAAGAATCTGTATGCGGTTGTGAAGCCCGCTTCGCTGAGTTAGCTCTCGGTCGTTTTCGAGCCTTACTGGTGGTGAAGTCCAGTCCGCTCTCAAATCGTTGTTGAGCTTTACTGGTGTGTGAGAGCCGCTATCGCTGTCAAGTCCTCGCCGGGCACTGTGGCATTGTTGTTCGAGCGGTTTGCTAACGGGATTGATTTCGGCGGACGACATGGAGATACCTACTTCTGATCGTACCTCCCACTGTTGCAGGGACTTCAAAGACTTCTGCATTCCGCCATACATAGTAAGCAGACTGAATCGTTGTCACACAGCCTGCTCGTTACCATAGCCGTTGCCTGAACTTTTATCATTTTCAAGAGGCTTACCATAGGCATAGCCGTTTCCTGAACTTTATCATTTTCAAGAGGCTTGTTATAGCCGCCGCTTTACATTTTTTTACCTGCATTGTCGGTTGTTTCAACGGGCTACCAGGGCCGCTGCCATACAATGTTGTTTCAGGGAACTGACCAAGGCTGCTCTCTGATCGCAGTCTGATCGTGGTGAGGCCTACTGTCGAGAAAAGCTGCTCTCTGATCGATGTCTGATCGTGTGAAGCCTGAAGTCGGGAAGTGCTGCTCATTGAACGCAGTCAATTGTTCCAGGCCTTGTCAGAAACCGCAGTCCTTGGGCGTCACTATGCTGGAAACCAAGATGCCTGCCTGCCTTGAGGTTGCTGTATTATCGGGGCTGTTAACTTAGCCGTTACCTTGAGGTCATCGTGTCGTTGGAATGACCTTGGCTGCCGCCTGAAGTGAGGTCACTGCTGGACTTATTTGAGCTGTGAGGTCGTCGTATCGCTGGATTTTCTTTCTCCATCATGCCTCTCTGCCCAGTGTGTGATATGGAATGACACTGATTTGGGAACGTTTTTGCTCGAGCATCCTGAGGGATCCTGGAAGTCATTGCCTGTCCGTTTGAAGTTTGTAGAACCGAAGGACAATGTTGGCTGAGTAAGCGAAGTTTAATTTAAATTAGTTAAGGAGTAGGCATATGTGTATAATTATTTGTTTTAAGATAGAATTGAAGAATTGAAAACCTGATGCATTTTTTTTAAAGATTTGGCTTTGAGTAACCTTTTGCAGAGTATGTGCTAGCGATAGGAAAGCTGCCTACGTATTGAAAACAACAAGGCTTTATATCATAAAGGCGTGGTGAGCCACTATGGAAGTCTTTTATAGGAAGTTAGGACGTGTGACAGAGTTGATGGATGGCTTAAAAATGGACGTAGATAGAATTTCGTCTATGATAGAATTGATAAAGAGGCAGACGCCTGAACGAACGGAGCACGAGACAGGTAGGAGATATTATGGTATAGACCAGCCCAATAGATGGCAGCCGGTCAATAGGAATGATAACCGGTGTGGTTACAATTCTAAAGTTGTCAACCATATACATATGAAAGCAGATAAGAGTGAGACACAGAGACATATAGGAATTAGTAATGGTCAGAAAAGGAAACAGTGGTCTTGGCCTTCAAAGAGTGAAAACGCAAAGGCCTTGCGAGAGAACTGGTTTCATATCAGACAGTTGCGATATTCGGTAGCAAAGTTGAATAACAGAGAAAGAAACATAGATAAGATTTTGGGTAGTCAGGAGGTATCTTCAGTCTTTTGTGTCAAACAAGAAAGAGAGACACAGACGCGACCAGGCAGTAGTGTGGAAAAGAGTGCTCAGACGTCGATTGATAAAGTGACAAAGAGAGACACTGGTATAGTAGTTGAACAACCCAAAACAGAAGACAGGCAGACAAGTACCAAAGATGTTAAAAGACAGTTGTTGAGGAAAAGTATTAGGGAAAGGAATAGTATGAGAGTTAATAGAGGTACTACTGCTATGTCAAGCTCCTCAGCTATAGACATTAAATTAATCCCTAAATGGTGTAGAAATATTAGGTGTGAGAGTTCAGGTTATGGAAAAGATATTTCTACCTCTACCGCCGCATATTGTAGTAAATATTGCGCTGCTGAAACAACTACAGATACTGATGATTCAGAGAATGAGAGGATTGCACTACGAGCAGATCCTGACTCGAAGTGTGATGTTCCCTCATACGGTGTGGTTGCTAGTAGACAGACAGATAAAATTTTAGTTGGTGACTCTTTAGAACTAGATACCAGTTTATATGACAGGAAAGTAGGGAAGGCTAAGAGACGAATACCAAGAGAGAGAGAGAGAAAGATACTTCCAAAAAGAAAGATGTTTGCCTAGTAGAAAGTGGAACACAAAAACAGCAAACAGCTGATGCCTCGCTGGAAAAAGCTAGAAGTCTCATGAAATCGGTAAGACCATGGTTGTATTTAAATAACCGATACGAGCAGATTTGAGCATTTTGTAACTGAGCTTGGGGTAATTCAAGTTTGATGAGGCTCAAATTTCGACTCAAATGTGCTGTTGCTGTGGAAAATGGTGGAGAATTATTGCAAGTGATGTGTGACGTCGAGAACTGATGTAGTATTGTCTTGTATTACATAGGTTATTTTGAGATATAAAGTGGTCATAGAATAGTGATGACGATTGGGTAATGCGGATGTCATAGCGCGAAGAAGTATTATGAACTGGTGAGGAGGTTAAGATAAAGTGAGTGGTGAGTAGTTGACCGTCAGAGTAGTTTGACGTTGAGAATTAAGTAGGACGGAGAATAGTGGCATTATGATGATTGAGAATGAAGTAAGAAAGTAGTTGAATTGTGAAAGTCCTGTTGAGTAATTCGTCAGCTTATGCGTTGTCCGTACGTGAGTATAATTGTAGACAAACAGGTGTTCGTCGCGATGAGTGAAGTAGGAGTGAAGTTTTGAGACGCCGTCTAAGTGGAGTACATGGATAAAATGTTGTCAAGCGATTGCTAATAGTTGCGCGTTTGATATATCTTGTGTCAATGTGTGTGGAGGAGATCGACACGCTTAGACTGTGGTGAGTGATTGCTAGAATGTTGAATTGGCGTCTAAATTGTTTTTTTGTTGTTGAAGTAATGGTATGGACACGTCAGGTTGTCGCGATGCGAGAGTAGTCGTGAGATGAGAGCGAGGTTGTGTATCACTGTCTGAGTAAACATAAAATACGAATACCGTGCGAATATGCGAAGAGTGGCTGATAAGTGATGTTGATAAAACGCGGAGCATAGAGTAACTGAGTATATGAAAATTGAGAGGTGGAAAGAACATGATTAGAAAATTGTGATGTCTTTTGTTTAAAATGTCTGAAGTTAGACAGAATTAATGAAAATTGTATGACAGGCTGACAGAAAGAGAGTTAACATTTTGAACGACGTTGCATAAAACAGATTTAGTATCGTTGTCAGAGACAAGTCGAAGCATGAATGCCTGATACTGAGAAAAGTGAGGTCTGTTGTCAGTCATTTGTGGTGTTTATTGTTTTTGATAGAGTCCCGGCAAATAGGAATAGCAGTGAAAGATGAGTGAGACAAGCAAGAGAAAATGATTAGCTATATGAATGTCAGAGTATTACAAATAGAGTACTAGAGAACGTGTTCCGATAAGTGTGACTAGTCTAACTATCATCGCGGTGTAAGAACGCTAGGAGAGACTTGAGGATAGCTTAGAGTTGTTGTGGTGAGATGTAGAAAGTACTGATACAGGAGAATGAAATGTTAGTGGCGTCGGGTAGAAGAGAGACTTAAAAGTAGAATTAGTTGTTGGTACAGTAGATAGAGGCATGGGTGAGGTCTATAGTAAATAGACAAGTTTTTTTGCTGGTGGTAACATGGTGAGATACCGTAGTTAACGATAATGATTAAGAAGTTGTAGTAATCCTTTGTACAAATCCAAGGGAAACAACTAGTGTGCCGAGCCACAGGTTCTATTGGTAGATAGATGACTGCTGGTACATTGAGGTAACATTGAGATAGTCGCCACACTGGTATTAGGTGAAGTGATTTGACCTGTAGTTTACAGCGGAATTAGTTTTGTAAAGAAGGAAATATTAAGAGGGGTGATAATCAATGATTGACTTCCAGAAAAAGTACAGTCATTTGTTGATTAATGACTTTTTGTTGAGAGAACAGATATTGTTCTAAGTTAAGAATTGGTCTGTAGGTAACATATATATATATATATATATATATATATATATATATATATATATATATATATATATATATATATATATATATAGAGGTTAATGCTTAGCATTGAGTTGTTTTGTTTTATCTGTTATAAGAATAACGGAATAGGCATGACTTGTGGGAATAGATATGTATTTCATTGGTTAGTATAAGAGACCAATGCTGATTGAATATGTATAGTATGTTATATTATTTTTGCTTGATTTGGTCATGTAAAATGATTGTTACTATTTGATTTTAGAATAGGATTATTGTGTTTTTAGTCTTTTGCGTACAAACTACTGGTCCGTAAAAGAGACCAGTAGTGTTAGGTAACACTAGATATTTTCTTCAAATTTAAATTGATGCATCTTTTATTGTTGGGGATAAACAGTTCAAAACCTGGGGGGTATGACATCCTGTTGTTTTATTTTGGTTGACTCATATTTTAACTTGAATTGTCTTGTATGTTGAATAGTAATTACATTGTTTATAAATATGTTAGAAATTAGTTAAGTTTAATTTACAAAAAGTTATGGTTTTGTCTAGAATAAAGGCAATACATGGGGCTTTATTTAGGACCCTTCGTTCAGAAAATGGTTAATAGACTGCTGAGGACTAGAAGAGAGACACATTCTCTTTGTGAATAATAAGTTTATGAGTATATTCTGCTAGCAAGATTGCTGTGATAATCAGCGTTGAGAGGTTAAGTTGTGGAAACATAGGCCATACTTAAGTGACGGGGTTACTACACAAATAAAATGGTTATGGGGAAGTTAAAAATAAGAGCTACATTAAGTCAGCGTCGATTGAATATATATGGATTGGACGCCATATTGGGGAATAAAAGATTAATGTGAATAACGTATATAGCAGTGGGGTAAATGAGGGGAAAGTTTATAACATGGTCTCCACGGGGTCGCAAATTAACATGGATTTTATAGAAGTGCTACGCCAGACAGTGTGAAGACAATTAGTAAAACATGAATTGAATCCATGTTTGACTCCGAATAATAATTATATACTGTGGATATCAGTACAATAGTAAAAGAATTGTAAGGGTGTTAATGAGAAATGAACAGTGCCAGTGTGGAGATAAAATGCCATGTGGTTTTGGGGGGTCCATGATATATGGACTGAGAAAGAATAACGTTGATTGTAAGCAGTGAGGGGTTAGAAGGTTACAGACATGAGATCAGTGGCGGTATTTTATAGCTGTTGATAACGGCATAAATTGGAAGTAGAGGTTTTAGTAGATATGCCCATAATAAATGGACATTAAGGGGTCGCTGAAATTTTCGGCGAGATTAAGAGAGAATTCTGAGTGAGGTATGAGAGAAGATTAGTTATGTGAGGTGATGTGTATAAAGTTGGAAGAGGTCTAGAGGGATGATGGACCTTGTTAATTGTGTACTGTCTGTAATATATAGACATTTGGGAGTGAATAATATTTTTGATGGTTGGTACTTGATGCTGTAGATAGCAGCGTAAACTGTTACCATAATAAGTGGTACTGTAGAAGAGATAATTGTTTTAGACTTTATTACATAAAGTCTCAAATGACATAGGGGGGTAAAGGTGTGTGATTTAGGTGAGTGTAGTTTTTGTGAGGAAGAGTTCTACTTCTTTGAATCTCCGGTGCGCACCGATTCTTTGTCTTCCTATCGTGTGCGAGTGATTTCAGGTTGGTTGAAAGTGGAGAAGTAGTAGTGTGGAGGTAATACTGTTAGTGATGGCGATAGAGAGTTTGAGGTAGTATCAGAAGAGTACAGCGTTTTGAATTTTTTGAGATCGTGATAAGAAGGTTTAAGCGGATTGCTTATGAAGAGTAGAAAAAGTACTCCGAAAAAATTTTGTCATGTGTTGTATAAAACTAAGATCTTGTAATGCAGAAATATTATGATGTACGATAGATACATATACAAGAATGAGCTTTTGTGATATGATATATGTGGATTTTATTACGAAGAAGAAGTATGGGTTGTAGGTCGTGGCGGCTGGCACTACGATAAATAGTGGGGATAGAGAGAAGTGTAATGAGTAAGGGGTATATGATTTCTGTAGTTGGGAGTTGAGTAAGTTCAGGTAGTAAGCGGATTGCTTATGACTTTATAAAATGAAGAAGTAACTTTGATTGTGTGGAATTTTTGGGTTAAGTGTCTTGGGTCATAGATGTGGGGTAAATGAATTGTGGGATTAAGACTTTTCAGGGAAAAGTCTTGGTTGAAGAAAGGGAGGAAATGTAACAGAGTTAGGAATAGGAAGAAGGGGCAACGAGGTGTGCATAGTCAATAGGGAAGTAGGGCACGGTCAAGCACCATAATATGGGGTAGTTAGGGTGGCTCGTCCTATGACGAGCATCGTAGAAACAAGGTCAGTTGTGAACGACCCATCCTTCGATATGGAGGTATGATTTAGCTGAGTGACTTCTGGCTTGATTGAAGGTTTGTTGATTATGAATAAATTAATAAGAAACCAGAACTGTTGTAACAGTGAGGGAACTAGGTTAGGAGTAAAGAGTTAAGGAATGATGCGCATTCCTTGACTAGGGGGAAAATCATAGTGAACGTGTGTGCACGAATGAAGAAGTGTATCTAGGAGAACACACACGTCACTTAGGGGGATTAGAAAGGACATGTCAACACCGGGCAGGGAGTCTACCATCATGTGTGCTGTAGTATAACTATTCGGCCAATAAAGTATGTTTATAACAACGCGGAGACTTGGTGTCCTATACGATCACGTGCTTAACCTGTCTTGACCACACTATGACAGCAGGTTGATTTGGTGCCGTGAAAGTCTGAAACATGGGAGGTCGCAGAGAGAGTACTGCTATAGAAAATTGTTGTGTCTGGGCGTCTGGAGAAGGAAGTTTGTAAATATTGAGAAACGCAACAGATGAAAGCCGCCTGTTGATAGTTATTGTATACCTGTTTAACAAGGAGTTCCATTTTCAAGGACAGCGCTCAAAAAGGTTTGATTGATAAACTTATTTTTTTTGAAAGACTGATGTTATTACATATTTAATCCTATAAATTAACTGGAGAATTGACCAACGCTAATTGTATAATTGATCAAGTAATGCCGTTCTGCATCAAAAATCAGTACAAATTATGAATTTTAACCCGTGGGACTGTTGAAGGTGAAGTCAAGGTTATGGTGCAAATTTCATAATTATGAAATCAAGATCTGCAATACTTTCTACAGTCACTTCACATTTAGAAGGCATTGATGAAATTTGTCTCAACTTATAAGATAAAGCACTTTAAACTGACCATGGCGAGAGTCCCACATGAAAATAAGAGATTGGATAGCGTCAGCTTTAAATCAAATTGTTGTTGACTGGATTACGTTTGCGCTGAAATATATATATGAAAAACCCAGATGGCTGTTGGAAACTGAGTTTTTTTTGCTGAAGTCGTGAGCAGTTGCCGTTTGCGTGAAGGTGACCTTACTTGAAGGGAATCTACAGTTAATCGAGCAAGTAAGCAAGCAGTTTTGTTGCGAGCCTGGTATCGAGCATAATCTTCGTCAGGAATTAATTGGAAAGAACTGACTTCGACTTCGATTAAATTATTACGGAAAGAAATCCAGAGGCTCTTCTTTGTTCTGCTCATTTCAACGAGGTTGATTAGAGTCCTTTGTTAATGTGGTGTAGGTAATTCTGAATCAGTAGCTCATTTAAATTCTCTTTTATCAAAATTCAGGATTGAAACAGGAATATTCTTCGTCAGGATCTTCGATTGGAGGCTTTAGTTAAGTTAATTAGATAATATTAGAGTAATTAACAGATTATGTATTGTTGCTGAATTTGAAATTAACATTGTTTGAAATATTTGTATATTGCTTGATAATTATAGATTTTAGGATGGAATCCCAAGATTTTTCACAGGTACTGACTGGAGTTGGCGGGGCAATATCAAGGTTGGATGCAGTGTTAAGACAACAAAATGTAAACAGTGATGTTGAAAGATTTAGTGGTCAAGCAAATCAGTTTAAGAAATGGATCATTTCTATTGAGAAACATGCATATTTAATAAACGCTACAGATGGGGAGAAAAAGAATTTGGCATACAGAACAAGTACAAGTCCAGTTTCTGACCATATAAGAAGAAAATTAGAGGCAGCAGGAGGTGAAACCTGGGAAGAATTTAAAGACGATCTCGCAAGAAAATATGCTGAAATTACTGATCCACAACACGCATTCTCAGTATTGCGACAGACTAGACAAAGCAGCACAGAAAGTGTCCAGTTATACAGTGACAGGTTAATCAATTTAGCTGAAGAGTCATTTTTAGGACAGAATGTACGAGCTGAAGAAGTGGAACGGATGTTAGTAGGGATTTTTGTTGATGGGATTAGGTCAGATGGATTGAAATTTAAATTATTAAGAGAGAATCCTGCAAGATTGTCACAAGCGGTAGATATCGCTATACAAGAGGAAAGCTTGAGGAGGAGGTTTAGGTTAAGAGTAGGACGAGAGTTAGGTAGTAGTTCAGAAGATAGAATTGAAGAACCTATGGAAATAGGACAGTATAGACATGGATGGAGAGGAAGACGAGGAGAAATACAGATGGTACAAAGAAACGAGAACGTATATAATCAAGATAGAAGAGGACAAGTGAGAAATACTGTAAGAAACATGGAAGGAAACACAAATAACTCGAATGTGGTTTGTTGGGGGTGTCACAAACGGGGGCACATTTTTCGCTTTTGTGGTAACAGAAGTGGCCCATCGAATACGCAAAATAGTAGAGGTGTTCAGTCGAGTATACAGAATAGAATTGCAAATGGCAGACCAGCAAATTGGAATTCTGGAGAAATACAGAGAAATTTTAGAAGGTCAGGAAATCAGGAAAATTGGCATCCCGCTTACTGAATAGGGTCGGCAGTAGGAGGGAAGATAGTAAGATCCAAAAAGGGCATCAATATATTAAAAACCCAAAGGATGAGTATAATAGAACATTTAGAAATAAAAAACAAGACGAGGTAAAACAATTGTCATTAAATATGGTAGATCCTAGCTCATGTATAGTACAGATAGGAAAATATAAAGTTAGAACATTAGTGGATTCGGGAGCACAAGTTAGCGTGATTAAAGAAGCATTTTTATATCGAATGTTAAAAAATTGTAAAATATTTAGAATTCAGGAGAATCTTCATTCGGTAACGGGACAAAAGTTAGAAGTGCTAGGACAAACGATGATAAATTTTAAATTAGGAGGGATAAATGTCAGGCATATGTTTCATGTGGTTAAAGATTTAAATAGAAATATGATATTGGGACGAGATTTTTTATTGAAAAATGGGGTGAGACTTTTATTTGATTTGCATAAATTAAAATTCCAAGATGTTTACGTAGATCTAGAAGAAGATATGCATGTGTCGACACTAGTTAGAGTCAAAACGACCATGAATTTAAAACCACAGTCAGTTAATTTGATACAAGCAAGACTGAAGAGAAACCCGTATTATGTAGCAGGAAACATAGTCAGAATCACGGAATTGCAAAATGAAATAATTGATGAGCCAGGTTTAGAAGTTCCGGATGGAATAATAGAATTAGATAAAAGTTTAACATTTCCAGTAATGGTTATTAATAACACAGGTAGAGAAATTAAATTATACAGAGGATGTGTAATAGCCAAGCTAGAACATAACGTTAGTGACATATTGGCAACAGATAGAGTAAATATGGCAGGTATACGTTATTCAGAAACCTCTAGTGAAAGAATTAATAATAGACGCGGATGCAGAAGAAAAGGGAACGTAAGAATGGATGAATTGATCCATCCATATAGAAGAAATACAGCACAAATACATTCACTAGACAAAGTAACAAGAGAAAAAGAATTGTTAGCACAATTAAAAACTTCGCCAGAAAATAAGGAAGTGTTAGAAAAACTTATAAAGCAAAATCAAGATGTGTTTGCGATAAATGATTTAGAATTGGGTAAGACACAAACAGTTACGATGGAAATAGACACGGGAGATCATCCACCAATTAGTTTAAAACCATACAGAACTCCATTAAGAAATAGAGAAGTTGTAGAAAAGGCAATAGAAGATATGTTGAAAGCAGGCATAATAACAAGGTCAAAATCAGAATGGTCATCTCCGGTCGTCATAGTAGCCAAATCTGATGGTTCGAACAGGTTCTGCTGCGACTATAGGGCGTTAAATAAAATTACTAAGAATGTAGCGTACCCATTGCCGGTGATTGATGATATTTTGGGGTTACTTAATGGCTCTACATATTTCACAACGCTGGATGCAAGGGCAGGATTTTGGTGTATTCCGATGTCGAAGGACGCGCAAAAGAAAAGTGCCTTTTGTACTCATATGGGTTCTTACGAATTCTTACGTATGCCATTCGGTCTCAAAAATGCACCATCTCACTATATGTTCTTAATAAATGAAGTACTAGACGGTATGCAAAGTTTTGCCCTGGCATATATTGATGACGTATTGATTTTTACGAAAGGAGATGTAGAGAATCATTTGAAACATGTTAGACTAGTATTTGACAGATTAAGAAAGCATGACGTTAAATTAAAGCTAAGTAAGTGCCAGTTTTTAAAGACAGAAACAAAATATTTAGGTTATATAATAAATAGGGAAGGTATTAAACCAGACCAGGAAAAGATAAAGGTTATTAAAGAGTTACCTCCTCCCACTAACGTTAAGGAAGTCCGTGCTTTTATAGGAACGTGTGCGTATTATAGGCGGTTTGTACCAGCCTTTTCAAGGATAGCAATACCTATTACGAATTTAACGGGAAAATACGCTAGGTTTAAGTGGGATGATGAGTGTCAAAAAGCGTTCGAACTTTTAAAAGATAGCTTAACAGTGGTACCATTATTGACACATCCAGACTTGAATAAACAGCTAATATTATACACAGATGCTTCAGACAACGCAATAGGAGCATGTTTGGTTCAACCATATGAAGGAGAAGAATCTGGAATACCAGGGGTTAAAAATGAAAGACCAATCTATTTCTTGTCTCATAAACTCAGCAAGACTCAAAAGAAATGGCCAATTATTGAGAAAGAAGCATATGCTATACACTACGCTCTTCAAAAATTAAATTACTATTTACATAACGCCAATTTCATTATTAGAACTGACCACATGCCATTAAAGTCGATATTAGAAGCACCAATACAAAATAGGAAAATACAAACCTGGGCATTGAATTTACAAGGGTACAATGCTAAGGTTGAATATGTGTCAGGGAAACATAATACGTGCGCCGATCTTTTGTCTAGAATCCCGTACCCACAGTCATCAGGAAACACGGAAGATGAAATTGAACCAGACATAGACGATCGAAACTGGCAAGTAAATATATTAGATTCTGCCATAATAAATAGGGAAGAATTTGAGAGTTTACCATCGGATCAAGAGTCTGAACCTAGAACAGAAGACCCACATTTAGAACAGTTTGATATGAAAACAGAACAAGAATTAGATCCAAAAATAGTACAGATAAAAAGAAAACTGAAAGAAACAGGGGAAAATAGTTTTAAAAGAAAGTTTGTAGAGTTACAAGAAGACAATCAATTATATTATATCAGTGAAAAAGGTGAAGGAGTAAGAAAATATATTCCGAAACATTTAGAACAAGAAGTCTTAAAGGCATATCACGATAATAATGGTCATTTTGGACGAGATAAGTTAGTGAAGGCTATTAGCAGTAAATATTACTGGCCGAATTTATTCAAAAGTGTATATGAATATGTTGAAGCGTGTGAAAAGTGTAGGTTAAGAAACATGAAGATAATCAAATGTCCTTTACAAGATACCGATATTCCTCAATTTCCAATGCAGAAAGTAAGTTTGGATATTTCAGGTCCTCATCCAAAAACATTATCGGGAAATGTATACCTACTACATATAGTTGATTCATATAGTCTCTGGCCAGAAGTTTATCCAATTCCAGACAAGAGTGCTGATTCAGTTATAAATATGCTTTTACAAGAATTTATACCAAGGTTTGGGTGTCCACAAATAATACTTACAGATAATGGGAAAGAATTTGTAAATAAAAAGTTTGAGAAATTGCTAAAAGATTGGAATATAAAACACATTAGGACTTCATATTACAGACCAACTTCTAATGCTAAAAATGAGAGACAACACAGAACACTATACAATATTCTAGCGAAAAATGTAGAAGAACACGATGTGGATTGGGATCTTTATTTGGGGATAGCATTAGCGGCGATACGTACACACGAAAATGAAGGAACAGGTTTCTCACCATTTTACTTAGTACATGGAAGAGAACCAATATTGCCAATTGATAATTTATTAAAGCCTAGGAGAAAATATCTGGGGGAAGATTTTCAAGAAACAAGGTTGCAAGAGATGCATAAAGCACATGTACGTTTAAGAAATAATATAATTAAGGCTAGAGAAAGACAGAAGAAATACGCAAATAAAAATGCACACTTACAAGAGTTTAACGTAGGTGATAGAGTATATTATAAAAAACATAGAAAAAACTCTAAGTTTGATGCTCATTGGGTCCCGGGATACTATATTCTAGAAAAAAAAGGTCCAGTGTCATATACTATTAAGAATCAAATTTCAGGGCATGTTGCACGTTCACATGTAGAGCACTTAAGGCGGGATAATGAAGAAAGGAATGCAGAGAATAATAATAATAATTATTGTTCCGAAGAAATATTGTCAGGTGGACAGTTTGTCAGACAAACGGTATATCCAATACCTATAGAGAATGGAAAACAAGTAACAACAGCTGAACAAGAAGAAACGGTACCAAAAACAGTCATGACAGAGGAAAATAACATGTATGACGATTATATTAGTGAAGAGTCGGTCAGGGAAAATATCGAACCTCCATTTATGAATACAAGACAGGCAGTAAAAAGAAAGTTGGATAGACAGAAAGAAAAAGAAGTTAAGAGGCAAAGGAAACTTAGAGTGAGTTCTTCAAGTGGTGAAGATATGCCAGTATTTGAAAATTTGTTGAGACGGCAAGACAGGAAAATTAGATTGGATTTAGAAAGGAAGAAATTAGCGGTTGCTAGTAATGGATATACAGACGGGGAAGAAGAAATGGATGAAAAGTCAGAAACTGATGAAGAAGCTGATATGAAAGAAGATAGCTCTCCTCGGGAGGATAGCGACATTGATGTAGATATTGCAATTATAGAAAAAAATTTGAAGTTATTAAGAAAATGGAGAAGAGATAGATAAATAGCTTGGTAGAATATTCTGCAGATGGCAGATAGAAGAAGAAGTTAGACACGATATTTTTGTGTTTACAAAGAAGGTACTTGGTGGAGTTTTTTCTAAAACGGAAAATTATTATTGGGTACTCATAATATGGTCTTGAAATTCATAATGTATGTGTAAATTGATTAATGTGTGGGGATAAATATGATGAGGGGATTAATATGGTTTGCTCAATTGTTGGGACTGCAATTGTGTTTTATGAAATGTGAAAAATAAGTTAACTTAGATGGTTATTTTTACAATGTTTTGGTTTTATTGAGTGTGTTTAAAATGATTATTACTTTGAAGTTCAGTTAGAAGATGAATTAAAGTGGTGGTTAGTGAAGTGACTCAATATGTAGTAATGGAGGGGTATGTTGTTATTACATGTGGGGTATGCAATGTATATACAAGGTTTATAATAGGAGCTGGGTTGAACAGCGTTTAATGGGAGAATATGGGGGGAATGCCAGGTTGAGTTTTGGCATTTAAATAACTGGATATTGGAAGAAGAAGACTGTACTTAACAGTATAATAATAGTTAGGAGGTTTTTTTTGTTGAAGGAATGGTAAACGGGAAATTGATGACCTGAATAGTACAAAGGCTGGCAGTTTTGGATTAACATATTTTTTTTGATAATAACAATTATTATTGACGGAAACTGAAGATAAATTTAGAAACTTTATTTTTTGATAAAGTTTTGAGAATGTATGGGAAGAGAAAGGTGATTACTTCTTACTTTTTCCTTACTTTTTCTTTCTTATTTTTTTTTTGGTGCGCACCAACCCAAATCTAATCTAACTATATTTTTTTCTGTCTATCCTAGAATCCTGAGAGTGTGAGAATGTGAATAAGGGGGAAATAAAGGATAAGGGAATATCTTCAGTTTTGTCAATCATAATTTGGATGGACATTTTAAAGTAAAAGCGGTTCGCTTATGGAGACTTTTGTATTGTGGGGAATTTTATGGAGAGTTTTGTAGAGAGTTTTCTAGAGAACTTTATAACGAGTTTTGTAGAGAGTTTCGATATTATTGTCTCTGGTTAGCAATTGGCTATGAGGAGATAGGAGAATTGAGTTAGGAAATAAATGGAATTGTTGTTATTGTAGGATAGAGATGTAAAGTTAAATAATTAAAAGTGGGGGTTGAGATTTTTTCAAGGAAAAATTCTCTTTTAAGAAGGGGAGGCAATGTAACAGTGAGGGAACTAGGTTAGGAGTAAAGAGTTAAGGAATGAAGCGCATTCCTTGACTAGGGGGGAAATCATAGTGAACGTGTGTGCACGAATGAAGAAGTGTATCTAGGAGAACACACACGTCACTTAGGGGGATTAGAAAGGACATGTCAACACCGGGCAGGGAGTCTACCATCATGTGTGCTGTAGTATAACTATTCGGCCAATAAAGTATGTTTATAACAACGCGGAGACTTGGTGTCCTATACGATCACGTGCTTAACCTGTCTTGACCACACTATGACACTGTCTTGGAGTTATTGCCAGTTCATCGTCACTTCGCTGTACTATTACAAGTGTTTACGTTATTGTTGTTATTAATTGATATACCCTAGATATTAATTATTTAGCTGAGAACAGATAGACAAGGAAACTCCACAAGAATATTATTACTGTTCATGGACATCTTTTCCTTGTTCACCTTGGTGATTTCCTTGGCTCTCCGCTATTTATGGACTCAAGCAATTGAACCAGGAAAGGCTATTAAAATTATAACGGGCCAGGATCACATTGGGAAATAGGAACTCTAGTTGTCCTCTATCTCTTTGAGATTTTCCCGAAACATCCGACCGTCTGTAATCCGTATTCTATTTAGCTTTCAATTTCTTTTTTTCCCCACAAATAAATAAAAATTTTATCCTCACATTTTCTATTGCTGCTTTACAGATTCTGCATATCTCATACTTTACTTCCTTATACGTCATCCAACACAGAACTGGCACTATTAACCACCGAACGCTGATGCATATGCTGGGGGGGGGGGGAATCTGAGCACCCATGGACCTGCCCGGAGTGCAATGAAGATACTCCAACTGATAACTGATAACTTGCTTATACATACTGACAAGTAGCCATGTAACATCTGTAAAGGCGATATGTTTGTTTAGTTTAGTTTAGTTTAGTCGACGGATCAACATCGCGGCACACGGATGTAACCCATAAATGCTCCGTTCTACTCCTAACTCAAATCTGGTTCCGGAGAATCTCAGTTCAGAGCACGAACTCATTAGCACCGGCGAGGATCCTGAAATAATTTGGATATATTTTTAACTCTACATTTTGCCCTGGCAACGCCGTTAAGCTACTTTATTTTCGATTTCCAACTGCCAAGGGATTTTTTTACGTGCACAACAATACACACGGGCGTCCGATCTCACTACCCAGCGATCAGGGGCTTTTTTTTACTAGAAGTCCACGTAAAAAAAATCCTGGAGCTTGAACCCGGGAAATCCAGCACTCGATGCGGACAGCATACCTCGAGACCACTCAGCCCCCTCGTCAATGTGATATGGTGTCCACAGGTACTACTGAAATGTTGTCATGTTAGATTCAACACATCATTATTATATAGATGGTCCTCTGAAGAACGTGAGTGTCTTCACGACAAGCAGAAACGCCTCATAGACACTGGCCCAGTGTCTCTGTCATGTTCTGTGTCCACCTTGTGTCGGTCTACCGTCTCTTATTCCAGGAACCATGCCTTCCAGCACCATTCTTACCAAGCCTCTGTGATGTTAAACATCAATCAATCAATCATGTGCCACGCCAGAAAGCGTGGGCGGTCATGACTCGCCATTTCACTCGATCACCTGAGTCGTGGATCAGCTCAGTGTTCCTGTCTTGTCTATGCCATGTGGCTAATCCATCCAGGTATTTTCCCCTCAGTCTTCCTCTTGGTCTGTTCCCACACCCAACCCAACCCAACCCCAATTCGATCTTACCAGTTGTCACTAAGTTCTCAAATCCATTTCTTCTCATAACATGTCCAAATAATTTTGACTGTCTACGTCTAATTTCTCTAATAAATTTACGATTTTCATTTGTCTCCTGTAGTACATGGTCATTGGTTTTTCTGTCTGTCCGTGGTTATGGACTCAAGCAATTGAACCAGGAAAGGATAACATGGCTAAAGAATATCAGTTTCTGGGACATAATACTATTTATGAGCCATTTTTGTTTATATTCAGACCCCTCCTCCAATATTGTTCTGCTTCTTGGTCCAGATTAAATCCACCAAGTATAAATCTAGTCATCCGAAGACATTGATGCCAAATGCACCAGTGGACATGTCCCTTTAAACATGCTAGACGATGAGTGACTCCTAAAATCAATAGAGTAGAAGATATTCTCTTGTAGAGATCACCAAGCTAAACAGTTGATGGTCTTCAGACTGCATCTTTCCATATTCAGCGCTGACAAGGACACTGATCCAATATGCGACAGTATAGCAACTCTGAACATTAATCAGTTGTCTGTTCTATACGAGACATCGCAATCAACCCCCAGCATGTATTAACTGTTTGTTATTTTCTACTGGTATCATGAAGGCTAATAGACTGCAATGACTGGGGCATATAGAAAGAATGGAAGATAATAGGGAAACAAAACTCGCTTACACTCAAGAAATAAATGACAGTAGACCCTGAGGTAGACCACGAAGACGGTGGAGAGATAATATACATACAGACCTACAAGCACTTGGAATCAGCGATTGGCAAGAGAAGGTCAACCAGAGAGACGAATGGAAACGGCTTGTATCTGCAGCAAAGAACCTCAATGGCTCGGAATGCTGAAGAAGAAGAAGATGTTCTACTATGGAGACATAAATATATGTTGAGGAAACATTGGAGGTGGTGGAAAATTTCTAATATACTAAGTCATTGATTACCAACAATGGTGACACAATGAAAGAAATTAAAAGATAAATACCCATTTCTCTTGAAAGACTAAAACAACTAAATAAATTATGGAGTGGGATAGATAGAACTATAAAACTTTGATATTTAAGAGCATGCATCTTGCCTATGGCAACATACGCCTGTGAGACTTGGACACTTACTACATCAGCTGGAAAAAAAAGTTAATTGCATATCCTTTACAGGACGTTGCAGTCAACACCAGAATTTTTTTTCCTGCTGTTGTGATCTCTTGGCAAGTTTACGCTCAGTAGTTTGAAACAAGCTTGACAGCGCATAAATGTCTTTGAATATAAATGTTATAGACGTGTTCTAAGAATATCTTGGCTAAAGAAAGTATCAAATGCATCCATATTTCAAGAGCTGAATATTGAAGAAGGTTGGCTATTTGAAAAAGATAAAACAAGGAAAATTTAAATATTTTAGTCACTTGGGACGTCATGAAAGTTTGGAGTGACCAATAATGGAGGGCTATGTGCCCGGGAAGAGACGAAGAGGAAGGTCAAAGAGAAGATTTGTGCAGGATATTGCGGATGATCTCCATATGGGTGTATCGGACGCGGGACACCTTGCTTTAGATAGAGAGGTTTTCCGGAAAGTTGAATTGGAGCGAGGTTCCGCAAAGGACATGCTACAAAATGAATGAATGAAATACATTTCTAGAAAACTGTACGTTCAGTCTAGTGACTCTGGGCAGGATTATTAACAATTATTCTTCTTCTTCGTCTTCTTCTTCTTCTTCTTCTTCTTCTTCTTCTTCTTCTTCTTCTTCTTCTTCTTCTTCTTCTTCTTCTTCTTCTTCTTCTTCTTCTTCTTCTTCTTCTTCTTCTTCTTCTTCTTCTTCTTCTTCTTCTTCTTCTTCTTCTTCTTCTTCTTCTTCTTCTTCTTCTTCTTCTTCTTCTTCTTCTTCTTCTTCTTCTTCTTCTTCTTCTTCTTCTTCTTCTTCTTCTTCTTCTTCTTCTTCTTCTTCTTCTTCTTCTTCTTCTTCTTCTTCTTCTTCTTCTTCTTCTTCTTCTTCTTCTTCTTCTTCTTCTTCTTCTTCTTCTTCTTCTTCTTCTTCTTCTTCTTCTTCTTCTTCTTCTTCTTCTTCTTCTTCTTCTTCTTCTTCTTCTTCTTCTTCTTCTTCTTCTTCTTCTTCTTCTTCTTCTTCTTCTTCTTCTTCTTCTTCTTCTTCTTCTTCTTCTTCTTCTTCTTCTTCTTCTTCTTCTTCTTCTTCTTCTTCTTCTTCCGTTCGCCTGAAATATATCTTTAACTGCAATGTTGTCTCTTGTATGAATCTAACAGTCTTTTTTTTAGTTCACTCAGCGGTCCATAGAGTTTATCTTCCACTGTTGTCTCTCTAGGCCAGAAGGTTCGCCTAGATATTTTGTAGTTTTTGCAGTCCTGGAGTATGTGCTCTGCCGTCTGCGACTCCAATCCACACATGCACATGGCTGAGTCACCAATCTTGAATTTTGTATACATGTGGTTGCGTAATCTATTGTGTCCTGTTCTGGTGCAGAAGAATGACCTGTTCTGGTCTGTCCATAACGTGGTAGTCGTCTTGAGTAGAGTTTGGTGGCCTTCTGACTGATTTGATCATTCTTTTTTTTTTTTTTTTTTTTTGGGGGGGGGGGGGGGGGGGTTGATAGTATGTAATGGGCACATCAGGCTGTTCTTCTTTTGCTCCTTCCTTAGCCAGTCCATCAGCTCTGTCGTTTCCGAGTACTCCACAGTGGGATGGTATTCGCTGTATGGTGACATTACGCTGACTGCTAAGTTCAGAAAGTAGTGTCCTTTGAACAAGCAATTTCCCAGACAGGAGCGCCTCTATTACTGATTTTGCATCTGTCAATAACACCACATGTTGTGTACCATGGCTGGTACTTAGTAATTTCTCTGTTGCTATCTTGATTGCCTCAATTTCAGCATCATAGTTATGGCTGTACTTTCATGTTGGAACTCTTGCCGTGTCCATGGTATTATTTGGGTTTTTTATGTACACTCCCGCTCCTCCATTTCAAACAGCATTTTGTGCTGACCCATTTGTGAAGACTCGGATCCAGAGGTCCTGTGGGTATTCATCATCAAGGAAGCTGAGAGTGGCTGTTCTGCGCTGTACACTGTTCTGTTCGTCCTTGTCAAATATTTCTCTCACTTTTGTCTGGATTTGTAGCGAAAGTCTATGTTCATCTTTCCATGGAGTTCGCTCTGGAATAGTTGTTAGGGGGATACCAACTGTGGGCAGATCGGTGGTTCCTCTGCAGAGTCGTTTGGCCTGGTGGATAAAACTGCTTCTTTTCAACCGCCCTATAGGTAAGTTTTCAAATCGGTTTTTCATAGGGTGGCCTGGCAAGCTGAGGAACTTTTCTGCTTGTATTAGTTGTTTTTTTTTTTAAATCTCTGCGCTTGGGTCCTCCCCATTTTCTCCATTGCTACTATAGGCGTTGATCTCATCCCTCCTGTGATGACTCTAAGAGCTTGATTTTGCACCTTGTCCAGCTCTTGTAATTTGGTTTTTATGCTGAACACCACGCAGTCTGAGCTAGACATGTCCAGTTGGGACAGTGACGATATACAAATACAGGCGTTGAGAGTTCATTCCAGTATACCATTCGTGTTGGTTAATGTTTATGCCCGCAATGCGAGTGTGGACGCCCAGAAGTGGCAGTGCTTAAGTGGCATATTAGGCCACAAAAGAAATGTTATTTTCTGTGGTGACTTCAACGCTAAAGGCAGATCATGGGGAAACACTTCCTCGAATACACAAGGGGAGGAGCTCGAGACTGCACTGGACACCATCGACCTGGTTTGTATCAACAGTGGCTGTGTCACCAGGACAGCAAGCCGTCCAGGCGATGAGGACAGTGCTATTGATCTGGCGCTAGTTTCACCTTCACTCACTACAGTGTGTAGATGGGGTGTCCTAGGACACCATGGCAGCGACCACCACCCTTGCAGCATATTGGTGGAGAAAGGCAGAACCAGGCAGCACAAGCTAAAGGTAAAGACGTTCCAGTATGACAGTACAGGGCAAGATGTGGTGAGTAAAATAAGACGAGACAAGCACAGAACGTTTCAGGGCAGGAAAAAAAGCTGGGAGCAGCCACCGTGGTGGAGTTTCGAGGTGGAGAAGGCTTCGGTGGATAAGCGTAGTGCTGTAAGGAGATGGCAAAATGCCAAGAAGAACAGAGCTGGTCATCCTAGTCCCTGCTTGCACTTAGAAAGAGAGATGCACACAAAAGTAAGCTACTTCAAAAAACTGGTCAAGGTGGTTAAAAGCGAAAAATGGGCAGAGGTGTGTCAAAGAGTAAGCACAGAGAAGTCACTGAAATTGTTCTGGCGACTACATAAAAGCATGAGTGGTGTAGTCAAGAATAAGAGCATTTCTGACTTCCAAGGTGCTGACCTCATCTGGCAGAGGACTGACGAGGACAAGGGCAAAGCCCTCTTTGAACGCTACCTTGAGCAGAGCAACCAAACAGACATGGGAGGCCGAAATCTGGCCAAGGAGGTCACCTCAGACAGATGCAAGGCCCAGAACACTTCGGATGAAGACACAGTGGCAGTGAAAGAAATCAAGGCTGTGCTTCGACGATCAAAAAACAGTGCTCCAGGTCCTGATGGCATAAGATACGACGACATAAATAGGTGTACCGACAATGAGCTAGAGAAACTAGCAGACATGTACAACAACAGTATAGGGAGTGCTAGCATCAAGGAGGAATGGTTACACAGCTATCTGATTCCCTTGCCGAAGCCTGAGAAAGATCACACAAAAATTCAGGGATATCGAATTATAACCATGCAGAATACAATAGGCAAGCTGCTGGAGAAGGTAATTGCCAGGAAAATATCAAGCCAACTAGAGAGGCAAGGTGTTTTCCCACCTACCCTGGGTGGATACCGTCCAAAAAGAGAAGTCTTTGCCCATGATGTCTATGAAGGTTTCCACTCAGGCACTGAAACCGTTGCTGCAGCGATTGATCTTGAGGACGCATACAACAGAGTACCACTGGATTTTTTAATGTTTCAGCTTCTTGAACTAAACGTAAGTTCATTCCTCCTTAGTTGGATCGCTGCAGCCCTCTTCCAACGGAAAGTAGTTTTTAGATGTGGCAGTTGGACTTCGGAACCAACAACAATATATCCTGGCGTACCAGAGGGATCACCATTATCTCTGGTACTGTTCAACGCCTACACAGTGAGAATCACCAGTGAGCAGATCACTGGACCTGGCAGGACATTGTCATATGCCGATGATGTTTTAGTGTATCGTCAGGGTAAGGATAGAGAGGAGGAACTACAAACCGAACTCAATCGCATAAGTACTTGGTGTGATGAAGCTGGGGCAATGGTCAACCCAACAAAGGCAACTGTGACTTGGTTCTCGTTGAATAATCATATTGTCAACAATCCAACACCAACTGTAATGCTGTGTTCAGAGACGGTGGAAAGAACGCAGGCAATGAATAATGTGCACATAGACCAGGTGATAACAAAGGCCAAGTGGGGTTTGGCAGTGATGCGGGTGATGGCGGCAGCAAACTGTGAGCAGCGCCATCTATGTCTTCTGTACGAGGGGCTGGTCATGTCTGTTTTGGAGTATGCAATGGCAATCCTGACTCTCAGCCATAAGCAGATAGAAAGGATGGAAAGGATACAGAATGAAGCTATGCGCATTATTCTTGGAAGTACAAGAGATACAGATTGCAGGGCGATGCGCTACCTTCTTGATTTTCCAAACATTGAAGAAAGAATACAAGTTTGCAGGGCACGCGCCTACCTCAGAATTAACGCAAACACACAACATCCACTGCATAGTGAAATTAGGAAGATGAAGGGCAGCAGGTTAAAAAGAGGACGGTCGTGGATGGGTCAAGCCGAAGACATTCTTCAACAGGTGTGTTCACTTGAGGACTTAGAACCTGGCGAGGAGTGGGTGCAAGTGCCAACAGACTTCTGCACATCCTTTTCAGTTTGCATCCAACTAGATAGAAAATGCAGACAAGAAAATCCGGCTGCTGTTGAGGCTGAAGTACAAGCGTTGATTTTCGAGAATTCGCTAGACGGTGACGCGGTCATCTACACAGATGGGTCGGTCGTCCGACTTGTGAGAAGCTCATGGGCCTTTACAGCTCGGGCCGGAGGGAGTATTGTGAAGGAGGACTCTGGTGCTTTCACTGAAACCACAAGTAGCCTGACCATGGAAGTCATGGCAGTAAGTAAAGCAATAACATGGCTCGAGACACAGACATTCACTAGGGTTTGTTTCCTTAGCGACTCAATGAACATGATCAAGAGGATAGAGGAGGGGTCGATCCGAAGAGAATGGTTGCTGCCTCTGAAGCGGTCTCGGCTGGCAAAGATTAGTTTCATCTTCGTGCCAGGGCATGCGGGAGTACAAGGAAATGAGCGGGCTGACAAGCTCGCAGGTGAGGCTACTGTGGAGGGCGGACGCGCCATGGACCAGGCTGACATTCTGAATGCTCTACGAGAAGTGAGACTTGTGCGAGAACCAAGTGATGACTGTGAATCTACAACAATGGCCAGACTGCTAGAGCAGCAAATTAAAAAAGGGGTGGCCAAACAAGAACACTACGCAGGAAGGCAAAGAAGATTGATAAACCAACACAGAACTGGCGTCGTTAGCCGCTACACGTTGCGGGATTTGCTGAGGAGGGGATCCGAGCACTTATGGACTGAATGGTTCGATGTGCAACGAGAATGATCTGTCGACTAACTAACTAACTAACACCACGCAGTTGACCCGTAATTCCAGGTGTGGTCATATGCTCTGTTAATAAACTCTGCTAAGTATATTCCCACTGGCTTCCCATGTGGTTCCACTTAGCTTTCTCGGGACGGCTATTTTCCTTCTGGCTTTTACTGCTGCTTTTTCTTTGAACACTTCTTAGAGATGTACAACTGTTCGTGAGGGTAAGGTTGCAACGTAATGTGTAAATCTTAACATTCAGGTTATTATTATCTAACTGTAAGGTTTTCTTGTATTTTGGTCACTTGAAACGTCACGACAGTTTGGAGAGAACAATAATGGAAGGGTATATGCCTGGGAAGAGAGGAAGAGGAAGGCCAAAGAGAAGATGGGTGCAGGATGTGGTTGATGATCTCCAGATGGGTGTATCAGACGCGGAACATCTTGCTTGTGATCGAGAAGTTTTCCGGAAGGTTGTTATGGGAGCGAGGTTCTGCAAAGGACATGCTACTGAATGAATGAATGAATGGTTTTCTTGCTATTGTTCACTTTTATTGTTTATTTGTAGTCTGTGAGGTGATGTGCTTATGTTCACTGTACTTTACTTTTAAGCGTTTCTATTGGCCAAGTGGTAGAATCCTTGGAGGCTCCAGCAGCATCAATTACATGGCGTACGTGAGAGCATCCAGGCACGACTACGACCGGTGGGCCCAGTACACCAAGGACCAGAGATGGAGCTACAAACACGTTCTGCCTTACTTCAAGAAGTCCGAAAACGTCATCATTTCGGGGCTTCAGGATTCTCGTTAAGTAGTGCTTATTTCTTGCTAAGAAGAAGAAGGAGAAGAGGAAGAAGAAGAGGAAGAAGAAGAAGAAGAAGAAGAAGAAGAAGAAGAAGAAGAAGAAGAAGAAGAAGAAGAAGAAGAAGAAGAAGAAGAAGAAGAAGAAGAAGAAGAAGAAGAAGAACGAACGAACGAACGAACAAACGAACGAACGAACGAACGGACGGACTTCATTTTCAAAGGGTAACAAATTGGGCACGCAGGCCCGTCTTACATTCGGCCCTTCCAATTACTCATCTTTCGTTCATCAATAATGCATAATACATTCACATAGGAAAAAAAACAAAGTCAAATGAATGTTGTAAACATAAACAATGCATATTACCATATTATGAGACACATACCCCAACCATCCACCCATCCCCCATCCACACATAATCCCCCACCCAACCATACAAACCCCCAAGCACACACACACATGCCCCCGCCCATCCACCCATCTCCCACTTACACATCCCACACCCACACACACAAACCACCTACACACATCTCCCCAAACATACACACATCTCCCACCACCACACAGCCCCCTCCCTCATACATCCCCCACCCACACACACCCCCAGGCACAGAAGAAGAAGAAGAAGAAGAAGAAGAAGAGGAAGAAGAAGAAGAAGAAGAAGAAGAAGAAGAAGAAGAAGAAGAAGAAGAAGAAGAAGAAGAAGAAAAGGGAAGAGGAAAAGGAAGAGGAAGAGGAGCAGTGGCAGGGCTAGGGGTAATGGAAATGCGAAAAAGAGGCTTGAAAAAAAAAACTGGAAGAAATAAGAGTGGGTGTGAATTAGAGGCAATATCTTTTCTGTTATTTCTTCTCTCTATACCTCGTTATTATAACTATGTCAGTAATTAAATGTAAGCATATACAACAATACACTCAGTTGCTTCTTCTTTGACAACACAGATATTCTATCACCTGATTTCACACATCGCTGTAATGAGGTGGGTCAGGAAAGAAAGGACCAATGCTTCTTTGGACGGATTTTGGATCAACCCGGCCATTTTCTCAACGGTCAGAAACAGAACCTATGCATCATGGGACGAAAAGCACGTGCTCTTTTATTAATCTATCAGCACTTATCACATGACTATGGCATTATCATGTTCAACGTACGCAATTACGCTTGGTGAGGCACGAACGGATTTCAAATGAACGCCCCTTATAGAATGTAGCGATGTGAAGATCGTTACTCAACAGAATGGATCATATAGGTCTACAACTCAAGGAATGAATATTATGACTGCGATCACCGCGACTTTTAGGGCTGGCTGGCATTGACGTCACAATGGCAATCATTGTGTGTAATTTTCATGTCGTGTTGTGAAATGTTCTAAATGTACATAGGTCTTATGAGGTTATCAGGCACAGGCACTTCTCTCTACCAGGTACTTGTGTGGATATACTGTGCGGGTTGGTCAGTAGTATGAGGCAACCAGCGAATTGATCTCTGGGGTTCAGGTGCGCCAATAGTTGTAACAATCACGATGGACAAGATAAGGAAGTTTTCGTTGTTACTGGTGTTGCAGGAACAATAAGAGATGTTTCCATTGTTACTGGTGTTGCAGGAACACTAAGAGATGTTCTCATTGTTACTGGTGTTGCGGTACCAATAAGAGATGTTTTCATTGTTACTGGTGTTGCAGGAACAATAAGAGATGTTTTCATTTTTACTAGTGTTGCAGGAACAATAAGAGATGTTTTTATTGTTACTGGTGTTGCAGGAACACTAAGAGATGTTCTCATTGTTACTGGTGTTGCGGTACCAATAAGAGATGTTTTCATTGTTACTGGTGTTGCAGGAACAATAAGAGATGTTTTCATTTTTACTAGTGTTGCAGGAACAATAAGAGATGTTTTTATTGTTACTGGTGTTGCAGGAACAATAAGAGATGTGTTCATTGTTACTGGTGTTGCGGTACCAATAAGAGATGTTTTCATTGTTACTGGTGTTGCAGGAACAATAAGAGATGTTTTCATTTTTACTAGTGTTGCAGGAACAATAAGAGATGTTTTTATTGTTACTGGTGTTGCAGGAACAATAAGAGATGTTTTCATTGTTACTGGTGTTTCACTAACAATAAGATATGTTTTCATTGTTACTAGTGTTGCAGGAACAATAAGAGATGTTTTCATTGTTACTAGTGTTGCAGAAACAATAAGAGATGTTTTCATTGTTACTAGTGTTGCTGGAACAAAAAGAGATGTGTTCATTGTTACTAGTGTTGCAGGAACAATAAGAGATGTTTTCATTGTTACTGGTGTTGCAGGAACAATAAGAGATGTTCTCATTGTTACTAGTGTTGCAGGAACAATAAGATATGTTTTCATTGTTACTAGTGTTGCAGGAACAATAAGAGATGTTTTCATTGTTACTAGTGTTGCAGGAACAATAAGAGATGTTTTCATTGTTACTTGTGTTGCAGGAACAATAAGAGATGTTTTCATTGTTACTGGTGTTGCAAGAACAATAAGAGGTGTTTTCATTGTTACTGGTGTTGCACTAACAATAAGATATGTTTTCATTGTTACTGGTGTTGCAGGAACAATAAGAGATGTTTTCATTGTTACTGGTGTTGCACTAACAATAAGATATGTTTTCATTGTTACTGGTGTTGCAGGAACAATAAGAGATGTTTTCATTGTTACTAGTGTTACAGGAACAATAAGAGATGTGTTCATTGTTACTAGTGTTACAGGAACAATAAGATATTGTCCAACACAGCTTCATTTAACTTCCCACCCCACCGTCCAACCCCGAGCTTACAGTCCACCATCTGGGTACGTGCAGATCCTTTATATGACATCACAGTCAACTCTCTTGGCGGATTTACGTTCGGTGTTTTGCCATCATTTTCTGAACGACCGCCACTCATGCCTCTCTGTGTGTACTAACACTATATAGGTTTCCACAGCGGTGTTTCGAGCGCTTAACGATAATTGCTAATTGTCATCTGCGTCCGTAACATCTTTGCCGGTCTCTAATTTCACTTTTCCGCACACATGGGCGCGTCTCCACCCCACTCCCTTCCCGCTTGACCTTTGACCCGTGTACCATACATCCGGTCTATTGATCCATTGGCGCCCTACGTGTGTCAGACCTTCCAAGCTAGGACACGGTATTCAGATGAGTACATTCAATTTTAATTAGTTTAATAGTTTAATATTGTCATAGTGTGTTTCATGTAGTTTTGTGTTGGTTTGTATTTGTTTGTCCTGTGCTGACGAAGGCTTTGGCCGCAACGTCCAATTTGTCTCTTGTAGTCGTGTTTCAGTAAAGCTCACAATCTACTTCTCGTTTATTTGGGTGATTCATTCATTGCCTTTTTAAGCTTTACTGCAGTTCACCTCATTCTTGTTTACCATTTTCCGCTCCCTTGAACTGCTACTATATATTTCATGTTTCGTCTTCGTTGTCGGTAAGATTGTTGTCGATTTGTAGTCCATTCTGTGCGCGCGTGTCAGTGTGTTTTCTAAGCGGCGTGCTACCCTTACCGCCCCACACACGTGTTGTTCCCCCCCCCCCCCGCTAGGCTACACCTTACTTTCGCACACCAGCCCTTCATCCCCACGTCCGTTAAATCTCTACCGCTATGCCTCCCACTCATCCACCTCAGTTATTTCAACAATTGAGATTATATGTCATTTTCTGCTTTAGTCTCTTACCAACAGATATCAAAATCACAGCCACCGACTTGGCTCTTAACATCTACAAAAAGACCCGCACCACATGCCATTTTAATTTCCTCAAGAACTGCCTACGGCTTCATATCACCCCACGTGGCTTCATCTCTAGATTTCACCCATCGGCAGGCACTCTCGATGACAGTTGTCGTAGACGTCTATCTAAAGTTGAGTTTAAATGTGCTACTCTTCGCATGCGATGCATTGCCGACAACCACGCGCGACAACTGTCTGACTTCAGCTCGAATATAACTATCCTCGATCAGCGTCTTAGACAACTTACCTCGAGGAATTATTTCTTGTATTGTGTTATACGGTGTATCATCAATAGCACTAACCACCATCTATACAAGTATCTTTCCGCGGCCAAAAACGCCAAGCTAGCCAAACTCCGTGCCCCTACCTCCACGCCCCCTCTCCCACCCCAACTTACCACTGGCTCCGACAACCTAGTTGTGTGCATACCTCCCGACCTTCCACTATCGGCATCTGAGAAATCGGTCCTCAGCAAAGGGCTCAGGTTCATACCGCTACGTCCCTGTGGTGATAGATACGCATTACTGCAGGACGTCCATCGGTTCCATCGCACTCTCAGGCTACAATATCACTTCAGAAATCAACCTCATAACGATAACTCTTCGGATCCTACCGACCATTTCTCTCACCTCTCCAAACGCAGGTCTGCTTGGGTTCCCAATCCAGGGGCATCTAAGGCCCTCGATTTATACATCGACAAAACACTTTACGACATCCAAAAACTCAAATTTAAGCCACTACGATATTCCAACCTCACCGCGGATGAACAACGGGCACTTACACAGTTGAAACGCCGTGATGACATAGTTATCAAACCTGCCGATAAGGGAGGGGCGCTAGTGGTTTGGAGGAAAGACTTATATATACAGGAAGGCAACAAGCAACTGGGCGATGCCACCTTCTACAGACCAAGGATACAAGATGGGACAGTCAGAAACAACACCCAGGTCAAAAGCGTGACTAACGCCATTATCCAGCAAGGTCTTTTACCCAGCTCCGCCACCTCGTTGATCATCCACGATAGCTGCTTGGGCAAACCCGCCTTTAATATGCTGCCTAAGACACACAAACCTGGTAACCCAGGCAGACCTATCGTCTCGGCCTGCTCTTGCCCTACAGAACGGATTTCAGAGTTTCTAGACAGCATGTTTCAGCCGTTGGTTGCCAGCCTCCCTTCGTATATCAAAGACACCAACCACGCTATCTCCATCTTCGATTCCATCAGTTTCACTAACCCTTCTCAGTATCACATCTTCACTTTAGATGTGACTTCACTCTACACTTCCATTCCTCACTCTGACGGCCTTAAAGCCTTAGAATTTTTCTTGGAGAAAAGGCTTAATCCCTCGATAGCCACTGGACCATTACTGCGTCTTGCGGAGTTAGTCCTCAACCTCAACTCGTTTGAGTTCAATGGGGACTACTTCGACCAGATCAGCGGTGTGGCCATGGGTACTAAGATGGGTCCCAGTTATGCCTGCCTCTTCATGGGCTATCTGGAGCACCAGGTATGGAGTCAGTACACCGGTAGGCTCCCGGAGCTCTACAGGAGGTACATTGACGACTGCTTTGGTGTCTCGGACATGCCCTTGCCTGACCTACAGAACTTCATTGCCTTTTTTTCAGACTTCCATCCCAGCATCAAACTTACCTCCACCATTTCTTCGTCGGCTGTCAATTTCTTAGACCTCACAGTCTCTTTAGGTTCCGCTGGTCTATGCACGACGGTTTATTATAAACCAACTGACTCGCACTCATTCCTTCTCTATACCTCCTCCCACCCTCCCTCGTGCAAACGTTCTATTCCTTTCTCCCAACTGTTACGTCTCCGACGACTTTGCCAGGATAACAACGACTTCCATCAAAAAGCCCACGAGATGCTTGATTTCTTTCGCCTTCGTGGCTATCCTGATAATGTTCTATCTACAGCTCTTCACCGCTGCCAGTCTATCAGTCGCACTGAGGCTCTCTCCTCCAGGCCGAAACCACGAAACAATAGACCTGTCCTCTCACTTACTTATCATCCCCACAATATTGCTGCCAAGAATATCCTTTTGAAACATCTATCCATTCTCCGGGCGGAATCGACCACTCGTGATGTCTTCTCAGAGGCTCCTCTAGTGGCATATAAGCGGGATCGTAACCTCAGAGATGTGCTGGTCCATAGCAGGCTACCCCAACCTCACCAGTCTCCTCCTGGCACGGTGGCGTGTCTTCGATCGGTTTGCAAGACCTGTCCATACGTACTTCAAACCCAGAGTCTGACATTCCCTAAGACGACCTTCCACATCCGTGAGGGTTTCTCATGCATCAGTCGCAACGTCATCTATGCGATTACCTGCACACGTTGCGACATGAGATATGTCGGTGAGACAGGATTACGTCTTGGGGACAGATTTCGACAACATCTTTCTGACATCACCAGCGGCGCCCAGAAACCAGTATCCATACATTTCAACAGTCCTGACCACCATGGCGTAGCCGACATACAGGTCACGGCCATCAAATCATGCGCATCCCACGAACGGGATCGGAAGACATTGGAACACCGTCTCATCTTCCAGTTGGGCACACTCTCCCCTCACGGCCTTAATGTCCAACACAGCTTCATTTAACTTCCCACCCCACCGTCCAACCCCGAGCTTACAGTCCACCATCTGGGTACGTGCAGATCCTTTATATGACATCACAGTCAACTCTCTTGGCGGATTTACGTTCGGTGTTTTGCCATCATTTTCTGAACGACCGCCACTCATGCCTCTCTGTGTGTACTAACACTATATAGGTTTCCACAGCGGTGTTTCGAGCGCTTAACGATAATTGCTAATTGTCATCTGCGTCCGTAACATCTTTGCCGGTCTCTAATTTCACTTTTCCGCACACATGGGCGCGTCTCCACCCCACTCCCTTCCCGCTTGACCTTTGACCCGTGTACCATACATCCGGTCTATTGATCCATTGGCGCCCTACGTGTGTCAGACCTTCCAAGCTAGGACACGGTATTCAGATGAGTACATTCAATTTTAATTAGTTTAATAGTTTAATATTGTCATAGTGTGTTTCATGTAGTTTTGTGTTGGTTTGTATTTGTTTGTCCTGTGCTGACGAAGGCTTTGGCCGCAACGTCCAATTTGTCTCTTGTAGTCGTGTTTCAGTAAAGCTCACAATCTACTTCTCGTTTATTTGGGTGATTCATTCATTACAGGAACAATAAGAGATGTGTCCATTGTTGCTAGTGTTACACGAACAATAAGAGATTTGTTCATTGTTACTAGTGTTGCAAGAACAATAAAAGATGTCCTCATTGTTACTGGTGTTGCCGGAACAATAAGAGATGTTTTCATTGTTACTAGTGTTGGAGGAACAATAAGAGATGTGTTCATTGTTACTAGTGTTACAGGAACAATAAGAGATGTGTTCATTGTTGCTAGTGTTACAGGAACAATAAGAGATGTGTTCATTGTTACTAGTGTTACAGGAACAACAAGAGTTGTGTTCATTGTTACTAGGGTTGCAGGAACAATAAGAGATGTGTTCATTGTTACTAGTGTTACAGGAACAATAAGAGATGTGTTCATTGATGCTAGTGTTACACGAACAATAAGAGATGTGTTCATTGTTACTAGTGTTACAGGAACAATAAGAGATGTTTTCATTGTTGCTAGTGTTCCAGAAACAATAAGAGATGTGTTCATTGTTACTAGTGTTGCAAGAACAATAAGATATGTGTTCATTGTTACTAGTGTTGCAAGAACAATAAGAGATGTTTTCATTGTTGCTAGTGTTACAGGAACAATAAGAGATGTTTTCATTGTTGCTAGTGTTACAGGAACAATAAGAGATGTTTTCATTGTTACTAGTGTTACAGGAACAATAAGAGATGTTTTCATTATTGCTAGTGTTGCAGGAGGAATAAGATATATTTTCATTGTTACTGGTGTTGCAGGAACAATGAGAGATGAAATTACATCAGAATATTTGAGTTCATATTTAAGTGTGACTCCACCAGCGAGGGAGACCAATTAGAGCACCAATCCATCGATTAAACGACCAATGCACGACTGGAATGATCAATATTGCATCGTACATCATTTTCCTAGGTTGACTAGATTGTCTATGAGGTAGTCAGAGTGCTATTATGTGGTTTCTTAACATAGTGAAGAGAAAGAACTTTCTAATGGGCATTTTGTCCTTGGTAGACAGAGTCTAAGAACTCCATTAAGTAAATTAATGCATAATCAATGCATACAAAATATGTAGTGGTTAATACGAAGGTAAGTTAATAAGTAAGTCACAAATGACTGTAGAAAAATAACTAAATATGATAACAACTTGAAACAGTTTATTTTTATACATACATTGTCCCTTTATTTCTCAACATAATTTTCACCAACATTGATGCACGTATCCCATAGTTTTATCAGTCCTCCCAAACCGGCTGCATATAACTGCGTGCTGTTTTCTAAACCACGTTTTCACTTCACATTCAACTTCGGCGTCATTCGCGAAATGTCTGCCGCCAAGGTGGGTTGTCAGTGTTTATGCTGACAAATGATTGTCCCTTAAAGCGGTGCATAGCTGGGTAGAAAAATTTGCGAGGACGAGTCAATAAGTAAGTCACACAATTATGTGGGATGGCCGGTAAATAAAAACAAAAGCACGCAGTTCTATGCAGCCGGTTTGGGAAGACTGATAAAACGATGGGCTAAGTGCATCAATGTTGGTGGAAATTATGTTGAGAAATAACGGGACTTCTTCTTCTTCTTCTTCTTTCGTTCGTTTGAAATATATCTACAACTGAAATGGTGTCTATTGTATGAATCTAACAGTCTTTTTTAGTTCACTCAGCGGTCCATAGAGTTTATCTTCTACTGTTGTCTCTCTAGGCCAGAAGGTTCACCTTGATATGTTATGTTTTGGGCAGTCTTGGAGTATGTGCTCTGCTGTCTGCGACGCCAAACCACATGTGCACATGGCTGAGTCACCAATAAATAAAGGGACAATGTATGTATAAAAATAAACTGGTTTCAAGTTGTTATCATGTGTAGTTATTTTTCTACAGCCATTTGTGACGTACTTATTAACTTACCTCGTAATTTACCGAGATGGTGCCATTGATGTAATACGAATATCTATATATTAGTTTGTGCTTCCTTTTTTCAGAATACCACGGCCAAGGTGGCCCCATGCCCATCAGCAGCATTAATACAATACCTCTCACCGACAAAATCATCGAGGCTGGCCAGGCTGCCGGATACCCTTACAACTCCGACTACAATGGAAGAACAATGGAAGGTACAGGCCGTCGTCTTTGAAGAACTTGAAGATAATCAACTTTGGACATATTAATTATTGGATAGAAGAGTATTCGGTTTTGTTTTCTTGTTGTCAATTACGTAAATAACTATTGTTAATAACAACAACATAGATCGGGCATTACAAATTGATGTTATTCTGCGTAAGAAAATAGAAAAAGATTATTAATGGATTCTAAAGCATTCCCAGACACAAATATTCATACTGATCATAACCTAGTTATAATGTTAAAATACAAACAATTCAACATACAAGACCTCTGAAGTCGGAGTGGGTTCGCCTGATAGCGAGGGACACTGTTAATAGGGAAAGCTAATCCACACGCAAAATTCAGTCTATCACTACTATAAATAGTGTGTATGGACTACCCTTGAGTTCAAAGCGAGCGAGCGCAAAAAAAAAAAAAAAAACGTACAAGAAAATAAGAAAGGTAACAGTCGTTATTAATTATAGGAGACTTCAGGAAAATACGGTCAAAAGCGAATTCAAACCAGAAATCAAACATCTGCATAGGAACCTCCGTAATGAGTACACATGTGTAGATAAGGAGGAATAGATCATTTTCAAGTGTGCCTTGCTTGACACACATAAAAATGAATATGGAGCCAAAAAGTTCTAAACACAGATCATCGGGATCAAATGGAACAAACAGAAAAGTTATTCAGGCTTGTGGAAAAACAGGAATTAAATGGCTTTAATATCGCCTGCGGGAAAATAAAGTTCACAGACAATCGGAAACAGGCAGTAATATTACCAATTTAAAATAAAAGAAGAAAGAAATGCAATGAGAGCGCGAAACAAACATGGGTATATCACTCTTGAGACACACAGGGAACATGTGCTCAAACTTTTGGAACAAATAGCTCGACCCATAGTCGAACAACAGTTAGGCAACGTCTAATTTTGTTTAGGGAACAGTAAACGTTGCGCTGATGCACTATCTGTCTTAGTATGATTGTAAAAACTCCGACGTGGAGCAAACACGACAGGGGGCTTCTGATCGTCAGAAGTACAACCCCTTCCCAAGTATTTCGGACCTTTAATTTCTTGATACTTTCTGGGGGCGGTCCCGTCCGGGTCATGACTCCGGACGTCTTACCCCTGCCATGGAGACGTTCGGTCACATTAGTTATCCCTGATGTTACGCTTGTCCCTTCGTTGTTACATTGCCCACTCTCAAGCCCACCCTCCCTCGGTGGGGAGAGCCCGTGCAGCCTGTGCTTTCCCCTTGGCACGTGTGGTCGTGGGATGCCAGCTTTATCCCCTGCTACGGCCTCTGTCGCTTCCATACGTCTCCGTTGCCGAGTTCCCTCCGTAGCCGGATCTTCCTTTCTTTCCGGACCCACCTCTTAGTCTCTCTGCAGCTGACTGGGTGCGACCTACGGTCGATTATCGCTATATTACGGAGGTTGGACTTCGGCCGACATTTGCGCGAGTGACTGCACTCAGATTCATCACCCATGTTCGGAGGAAAGGCTAAAGAGCTGACACTAGACTTTGTAAAGTTCGTGGTCTTGGTTGTGACATTGTTGGCACTGCAGTTACCGCTTCTAACCATACTAGTTTAGAGACCCATTCCACTCTAGGTTTCGGCAATTCCATAGCCGGCACGAGGCCTTTTCTGTGCTCTTGCGTGACCTTTCATGCCCATTCGCTTCAGCACATCAAACACGGAGTAGGAGACCAAACCTCTGGCGCCCACCTCAACGGCGAAGAGCCTGACTGTGTACTCCTTCCGCCTAAGACTTGCGACCATGTCATTGTACTTGTAATGTACTACATTACTTGAGTTATACACCAGATACGTGGCTAATTTTCATTGACAGCTCTGAAAGAGGTTTGAAATGTGTTCTCTTACACAACAGTAACACATATGCCTCAAGTCCAATTGCCAATTCTACTATAATGTTAGAGGAGTAAGCTACAATAAGCACTGTTCTGAATAAAGTTGAACTATTTAGAACATAAATGGATGGTTTGTGTAGATCTTAAAATCATGAAATTATAGCTTGGATAGAAACGGGGATTCACCATTACATATAAAGCTTGGCATGATGAAGCACAAATGTGTGTGTTCCTTGAGGACGGCAGTCAACAAAACTAGACGACGAGGCCAACGTGGTTGGCGCAAGCGACGCAAGCGTGGAGGGGGTAAGGCGTTTTAGACTTAAGTGTGACCGTCTGGGCCTCAGGTATACTCGCATCCTATATTGGAACTGCGCCAGCGTAAAAAAGCGTGGCCCTATTCTCGAAAATCTGGTTTACAGGAACGACATTGTAGCACTCCAGGAAACGAGACTGGGTGAACAGCTACTCAAAATGGCCGGCTTTAAATGTTTCTACAACAGGCGACATCTGGGAATGACAATTCTCATCCGCGATAGTATGGTTGCTTCAGAGCTAGACATGTCCAGATGGGACAATGACGACATACAAATACAGGCGGTCAGAGTTCAATCCGGTCTACCATTCGTGATGGTTAATGTTTATGCCCGTAACGCGTGTGTGGATTACCAGAAGTGGCATGCTTAAGTGACATATTAGGTCATGAAAAAAATGTAATTTTCAGTGGCGATTTCAACGCTAAAGGCAGATCATGGGGAAACATATCATCCAACACACAGGGGGAGGAGCTCGAGACTGCACTTGAAACCATTGACCGGGTTTGTATCAACAGTGGCTGTGTTACCAGGACAGCTAGCCGCCCAGGTGATGAGGACAATGCTATTGATCTGGCGCTGTTTCCTTCACTCACTACAGTATGTAGATGTGGTGTCCTAGGTACCACGGCAGTGACCACCACCCTTGCAGCATATTGGTGGAGAAAGGCAGAACCAGGCAGCACAAGTCAACGGTCAAGATTTTCCAGTATGACAGTACAGGGCAAGATGTGGTGAGTAAAATAAGGCGCGACAAGCGCAGAAAGTTTCAGGGCAGGAAAAACAGCTGAAAACAGCCACCTTGGTGGAATTTTGAGGTGGAGAAGGCCTGTATGGATAAACGTAGTGCTGTAAGGAAATCGCAAAACGCCAAGAAGAACAGAGTTGCCCATCCTGATCCCTGCATGGACTTAGAAAGAGATATGCACACAAAATGTAAGCTATTTCAAAAAAACTGGTTAAGGTGGTTAAAGGTGAAAAATGGGCAGAGGTAAGTCAAAGAGTAAGCACAGACAAGTCACTGAAATTGTTCTGGCGACTACATAAAAGCATCAGTGGGGTAGTCAAGAATAAGAGAATTTCTGACTTCCAAGGTGCCGTCCTCATCTGGTGGAGACTGACGAGAACAAGAGCAAAGCCCTCTTAGAATGCTATCTAGAGCAGAGCAACCAGACGGACATGAGAGGCCGAAATCTTGCCAAGGATGTCACCTCAGACATCCGTGCCCATATAATTTCGGATGAAGACACAGTGACAGTGAAAGAAATCAAGGCTGTGCTTCGAAGATCAAAAAACATCGCTCCTGGGCCAGATGGCATAAGATATGACGACATCAATAGGTGTACCGACAACGAACTAGAGAAACTAGCAGACATGTACAACAACAGTATAGGGAGTGCTAGCATCAAGGAGGAGTGGTTACACAGCTATCTGATTCTCTTGCCGAAGCCTGGCAAAGACCACACAAAAATTCAGGCATATCGAGTAATCACCATGCAGAATACAATAGGCAAGCTGCTGGATAAGTTAATTGCCAGAAGAATATCAAGCCAGTTAGAGAAACAGGGTGTTTTCCCACCTACTCTGGGAGGGTACCGTCCCAAAAGAGAAACCTGGACCAATGCAGCAGTTTTTTCCCATGATGTTTATGAAGGTTTCCACTCAGGCATTGAAACCTTTGTTGCAGAGATTGATCTTGAGGACGCGTACAACAGAGTACCATTGGATTTTCTAATGCTTCAACTTCTTGAACTCAAGATAAGTCCGTACCTCCTTAGTTGGATCGCTGCTAGCCCTCTTCCAACGGAAAATAGTTTTTAGATGTGGCAGTTGGACTTCGGAACCAACAACAATATATCCTGGCCTACCACAGGAATCACCATTGTCGCCTGTGCTGTTCAACGCCTACACAGTGAGAATCACCAGCGAGCAGATCACTCGACCGGGGAGAATAATATCATATGCCGACGATGTTTTAGTGTTTCGTCAGGGTAAGGATAGAGATCAGGTTGCTGTGGAACTACAAACCGAACTCAATCGCATAAGTACTTGGTGTGCTGAAGCTGGAGCAATGATCAACCCAACAAAGGCAACAGTGACTTGGTTCTCGTTGAATAAACATATTGTCAACACTCCAAGCAAATGGAGCAAATGGATCCCCATGGTCTGGCAAGAATGCTTTAAAAAAGTCGCTTAAAAGTCGACAGGGTCGACTTCATTGAACCGGGTATTATCCCATATGGCTCGGTCTCTTTCCGCAGCACGGAAAGCGTCGCACAAAGCACGAACTCCGTAGCTTTTAGCGACGACCCACAGGAGTCTCCGAAACATTTAACTCGTAAACCGAAGGGTGCGGCCCGGAATCGAACCCACAACCTTCGGAGCACGAGTCAAACGGCTTGACCACTTCGCCACAGAGACTCCCGATGTATTATTTATGCACTGTATTATTTATGTATGCATACTGGCAAGAATGCGACAGCGAGGAGTGACGAGGGGATCTGGCCGATGCTCGACGCTTAGAGGAAAGGTGAGACGCACCTATAATCAGATTGCTACTGGTACTATTGGGATTGGAACTCTTCGCTGGCTTCTGAGGATGGGGACGGAGCGCTTATGGAAATGCCCAGAATGCTGTGATGTCGGTTCCTAAATCAATCAATCAATCAATCATGGTTCGATGTGCAATGAGGATGATCTGTCGACTACCTAACTAACTAACTAACTAACTAACTAACTAACTAACTAACTAACTAACTAACAGACTAACTAACTTGATGAAGCAATTTGTGAAAGGACTGAACAGATATGGTACCTGTATTATTTATGTATGCAGACATTTTCGGAATTTAGCGTAGACAAACTTAAAGTTGGAAGATTTGATGGACCTAAAATTAGAAAGTTAATAGACGATACAAATTGTATTGATTCAATGAACATAACAGAGTCCACAGACTGGTCATCATTTGTTTTAGTTCAGCAACATTTTATGGGTAAACTTTAAAGCAGACAATTATTCTGAATTAGTTAAAACTTGGATGCAACATGAGCATAACATTGCAATACATCTATAACAATTTACATTTCTTTCCCGAGAATATTGGCGACTTTAGTGAGGAGCATTGTGAAAGATTTCACAAAGATTTAAAAACAATGGAAGGGAGATACCAGGGACTATGATATGACCAACAGATGGCGGATTACTGTTCCACCCTTAAGCATGACTGTCTGGGCACATAACATTCAAGGAAGTCCTCGAAAACATCTGGGTGTGTGTTGACTACAGATTTTTTCTGTGTGCAGACCAGTGTTATCGGCCATCCCTGAAGACAATGGGGTACAAGGACAATTACTAGAAAACATCATAGCCATGTATCACTCGAGCTATAGTGCAGTAAGAAGACACGAAGGTATATCCGATATGTTTACAAACAATACAGGAGTTAGGCAGAGAAGTGTGCCTACCTCCCTTCCCCCAAACCCCATCCCCATCCCCTATTTAATATCTATTTCTTTTTCGCATATCCTTTACAGGACATCGCTGTCAACATCAGCATTTTTCAACTGATTGTTGATTTCTTGGCAAGATGACGCTCAGTAGTTTGCCATTGCTTTCTGAGCGACCTGCCCACATACTCCGTAAGTCACGGCCGCGGCAAGAACCCCTACAGATTCTCGCCGTACGTCACGCCACTCACGAGAGTAAACGGGATCACGGAGAATTACGTTACACCCCTAGGCCAGGTGAGCCGGCATTTAATATCTACATGATAAATATCCAAAGAAGGAAGGCTTGACAGAACAAATTCAGAAAACGTAGAACTCTTTTCTTTAGACGAAACAACAGAACCTCCTGCAATAAATGAGCTATAATTTTCAGACGATCAATGCCCGTTTATTTCATCGAGGCAGACTGCACCTCATATTAATAAACTGAAGTCAACATGTAGTGGATGCAATATGAATTTAAATACCACCAAAACTGAAGTAATACAGGTTAGCTGCTCTCCAGGTCCACTGAATATACTGATAAACAGCACACTTGTGAAACAAAGAAATACATAGGAAATGTGATCATAGAAGATTGCAGACTATACAAAGAAATTTAAATAGATGACACAAGTCAAGTGCGCTTATATATGAACTGTCACCCATTCTTAAACATCCAAATATACATATGTCTACAAAACGACAGATAATACTCATTATATGTACACCAACCCTATGCTACCAATGTCACACTTGGACATTAACGAATTCATACTTACGCAAAATCAACACTTGCTTGAGTTGAGATGTCAACTTGACTATCTGAGAACGAATAATATATACTGTATATACTGACTGGCACCTTGCCGTCTTGACAGATGATAGTTTGTAAAATGGAGTTATACCTCTACATAACACAAAGCCTGGGCTGAAGTTAGAGACCATGTGTTGCCTCATGCAGCACGATCCCTCTCTCGGCCTGTGGGATCAGCAAAACAATCCCTAACTGTCCGCCTGTCGAAGCTTCGATCCTAGACCCGTTGCCAACCAAGGCTTAGGGCCTGGTCTGCCTTGTCATGACATTTAGTATTTAGGTTGCATTTCCTTGCACTAGGATAAGGCTTGTACCCTCCCAATTGCGCTTCTCCGACCGAAGCCGTTGGTACAATGTGAGGTGTTGGGTTTGGTAAGCTTCGCCCAACATTCGGCGCTAACAGAAGTAGGAAGTACCGTCTACTGTCATGCGGTAGCTCAGTCATATCTAAGACCTGACAAAACTGTATCTACTATAATGTGAGATAACACATTGTGTTATCATCATGTGCCATGCCGATAAGTGTGGGCGGTCATGTTTCACAATCTCATTAGATCACCAGTGTAGTGGATTAGCTCCTTGTTCTTGTCTCGACCATGCCACGTGGCCAAGCCATCCAGGTATTTACTTCTCTGCTTTCCCTTTGTTCTCTTCCTTTCGATCTTTCCAGTTGTAATCAACTTCTGCAATTTATTTATTTTCATAAAGTGACCACAAAATTGTGACTACGTATAAATTCTATAATTAGTTTACGATTTTCATTTGTTTCTTGTAGGACTTCGTCATTGATTTTTTTCTGTCTATCCATGGCATTCTTTGTATTTTCCTCAGAAACCACATTTCTACAGCCATCAGATGTTTTTCAGCTTGTCTGCTCATTCATTGTCCACTCTTCACATTAATACAAAAGTACAGGTTCTATGTAGCAGATCAACACTCTTTTTCTCATTGCAAATGAGAAAAAGAGTGTTGATCTTCAGTGCACATAGCTCAAATTGTGTGTTTCATCTCTTTATTGGTCAGTATGTTTTCCATCTTGCAAAATGCTACATTTGCCGTGGCGATTCTTGTGTCACATATATTGAAAGATAGAAGATCAAATTGTTCAGCCATCTCGTTAGAATACCATCAATTATTAGCACTGGTGCTACATCAAAGAAGTTCTGAGACGAGAACAGCAGGACGCCGAGAAGACAACTGATTTACGACATTAAAGACACTGTATAATTCCTAATAGACTATACTGTGCCACACGTCGGGCGGAGGAACATCAATTATTCACCTCCATAACGCTTGAATGCAAACCTGGAAGATGATGATGATGATGATGAATAACTATTGTTATCACCATAGTTCGTGAAATGTTCTTTCGAGCAAATATAGTTTCTTTAAAATGTAACAAATTAATTTGAGATTGTTGTGAGCGTAGTCTTCTTCATGTTGTAGGAATCAGCCGTGTACAATCGAACATGATGAATGGTGAACGTGTGAGTGTTTCCCGAGCATATATACACCCGGTCCTCGACAGATCCAACCTGCATGTGGCACTGAGAGCGCAGGGTACAAAAGTAAGGATCAAACGTTAGCTCTAATCTATATATTGGTCGTGTGAGTGAGTAAATGCGACAAGCGCACCCATTATTCTACAGAATACTTCTATTGTTTAGGAAATGATATCAACAAGATTGTTTATTGAAAGACTTTATAATTTGTATTGTCAACTATGTATGTATTTAGTGAAGACTAGCTGTCGAGGAAGCCCTGTCTACAAACGAAATGTATTCGTTCATTGTTTGACAGTTTTACTAATTCATAAGATAATTCCCAATCCAGGTGTTTTCTGGGATGAATAAACCATTCAATCTGTATCGAATACAGCAAAGGTAGCATTAATGCAAACTGGTCCAATTGTCGAGCAATTCGTCTGGCTTTCAAGTTAATTCCAGAGAGAAATGTGCCAACCGCGATGTGAGATCTGATACCTCAATAGTGGCCAATTAACCATTAATAATCCGCTGTCGTAGATATTGTTTGCAACAGAAGCTAGGATGTATTGATCAAGGGGGAGTACAGAGTGGAGATACTCAAAGACCATATGAGAGTCTGGGCTAACGCACGTATCTGTCGGCCCGGTGATCATGGCATGGAAATCTCATTAAGAAAAGGATGCATTCCTTAAATGGACCTGAGAAGCCAGATCAACACAGCCTAAAATAGGTTGTATGAAAGTAGCTGGGATGTCAAGGCGTGCTATTTTAGAAACAACTTCAGCATGTTGGATTATACACGGTCTCTGGTAACAATGGGGTCACTGTAGCTTGGCTGGACACTCTCCTGCCGGCCCGTGAGTCATGGCGTCATTCGACTCTTTGGAGAATTCTATTTTATAAAAATTTAGCATTGCTGCCAGGTCGACTGAGTCTAAAACGTTACGATGACATGTCTTGGGAAGTAAAAACAGCCGGCGGGATACTGACCACATGTCCTATCGAATGCCGATTAATTTATTTATAAAAAGTGGATCTAAACCCGTATGCCCAGTACGCCTTTAGGCATGAACAAATGGCCTTTACTCCTTCATCTTCTGCCACACTTGATCCCCCATTGGGGCATATGCCATCAACCAAACTACGCCAAGCTGACCTCTATGTTACTATCTCCTGCAGCTCCTTGCTTGTCCTCCAAATATTTGTCATCTCTTTCTGTCATTCTTTTCTCCACCATCTAGGTCCCTCTTTATTTTGTTTCCCTTGTGGATACCAGATTGTAGTCACGTTTTCCTAACTTTTTAAACGTTTTTCGTTTGTGTGTCCTATCCAGCACTAGCGCCTTTTCCTCGCCTCCCGGTTCACTGGTATTTGTTTAGTTATTTCCATGAGCTCTACATTGATGATTCTGCCATACTCTAGAGCTCACAGCTTCCTACTCCTGTAATGCCTCCTTTGCATCTTTGGGGATAACATTAGGGGTACCCACCTTCACTGTGGGAGGAAAAGGGCGGGAGTGGGGACTGAGCTCTTTACCGTATGGGTGCAGCACGTTTTCACACAATCTCATAATGTTAATCTTATACTACTTCATTTCTTTTCTACCACTTGTGCTGTCTTTACTAATTCATCATCATCATCTTGTGCCATGCCAATAAGCGTGGACGGTCATGTTTCGCCATTCCAGGCGATCACCAGTGTCGTGGATTAGCTCAGTGTTCTTGTCTCGACCATGCCATGTGGCCGAGCAATCCACTTATTTACCTTCTCTGCCTTCCCCTTGTTCTTTACCCTCAATCTTGCCAGTTGTCACCAAGTTCGCCAATTTGTTTCTTCTCATAGCGTGTCCTAAAATGTCGCTGTCTACGTCTAATTTCTAAATTCAGTTTACGGTTTCCACTTGTTTCTTGTAGGGCTAGGTCATTGGTTTTTCTGTCTGACCATGGAATTCTTTGCATTTTCCTCAGAAACCACATTTTCACAGTCATTATATGTTTTTCAGCTTGTCTGCTCATTGTCCACACTTTATATTCATACAAAAGTAAATGTTCTATGTGGCACTTCTACACTCTTTCTTCTCGTTGCTGTCATCCCACAGAACTTTGTGACTTACTTATAGACTCGCCCTAGTAACTTTTTCTACCCAACTATGTACCGCTTTCCGGGAAATCGCTAGGGGCTAAGTCCACTGATATCCCACCTTGGCGGGAGACATATCGCGAATGACGCCGAAGTTGAATTTGAAGTGAAAACGTGGCTTAGAAAACAGGGCACGCAGTTCTATGCCGCCGGTTTGGGAGGACTGATAAAACGATGGGATACGTGCATCAGTGTTGGTGGAAATTATGATGAGAAAAAAAGGGACAATGTATGTATAAAAATAAACTGGTTTCAAGTTGTTATCATAGTTAGTTATTTTTATACAGCCATTTGTGACTTACATACTATGCACTACAACATCTACTAAAATCAAAGGCGCTATCTCGTAACACCAAAATCACAATATACAAAACACTGATCAGACCAGTTGTGCTGTATGGCTCTGAAACCTGGAGTACAACGAAAGGAGACGAAGCCTTGTTACAAACCTTTGAGAACAAAATTTTAAGACGCATCTTTGGACCCATTAGGGACACACAAAGTGGAGAGTGGAAAAGAAGAAGTAACAAAGACATTTATGATCTGTTTAAGTCCCCACTAATCACTGGTATTATGAAGGCTAATAGACTACAATGGCTGGGGCATAAAGAAAGAATGGAAGATAATAGGGAAACAAAACTCGCTTACACTCAGGAAATAAATGACCGTAGACCCCGAGGTAGACGAAGAAGGCGGTGGAGAGATAATACTTGTACAGACCTACAAGCACTTGGAATCAACGACTGGCAAGAGAAGGTCCACCAGAGAGACGAATGGAGACGGATTGTATTTGCAGCAAAGAACCTCAATGGCTCGGAACGCTGAAGAAGAAGAGATTTGTGACTTACTTATTAACTTACCCTCGTATTTTCTTCCTAATTCCTCTAATGTTGATTCTCGGCAAAAGCTTCGAGATGTGGCTCATTATACTAATTGTTCGATGTTGATCACATTCCAAGGCTCGTGAATTGTTCGAGATTGTAATTAATATTTAATTACTTAATTCAGGAGATATATCGCCAGTGTCATATATTGTATTCAGCAGTCTGGTGATTTGATATATTCTATAATCTTCTAAGGCATTGATCATTTCAGTTGCGATGTTATCTGGACCCGTCTCTTGCCAGTTTTCAGATGGTTAAGAGCATTGTGAACTTCCATCTTAAAATTTGATGGTCCTTCATTATTATTCCGAATATCATACAGTTCCTTTCTTGTATCATCATAAAGGTCTTTAACATAATCTGACCATGCATATAAAATCTGAAATTCTTCTATTACGATTTTGATATCTTTGGTTTTTAGTCAACCCATTGATGTATGTATTCGTTTGTTAGTGACGTCATTAAGTTTGTTGTGCATTAACTGGGTAATCCGAGTGTTGTGTTAATTTTTAAATTCGGGCTGCGTGGTCTCGAGGTATGGTGTCCGCCTCGAGTGCTGGAGGTGATGCCGGGATTTTTTTCTCTCGGACTTCTAGTAATAAATTTCCCCTGGTCTCTGGGTAGTGAGATCGGACGCCCGTGTGTATTGTTGCACACGTAAAGAATCCCTTGGCAGTTGAACATCGAAAAAGAGTAGCCTAACGGCGCTGCCCGGGCAAAAATTTCGAGTTAAAAATCTACCCAAAGTATTTCAGGATTCTCGCCGATGCAACGGAGTTCGTGCACTGAGCTGAGTTTCTCCAGACTCAGGTTCGAGTTAGGAGGAGAACGGAGCACTTATCGGTTGCACCCGTGTGCCGTGATGTTGATCCATCGACTAAACATAGACTAAACATAAACAATTTTTAAATTTCCCTGCAATTTTCCTCAAACTATGCTTCGTCATATCTCCTCTTGGAGAGCTTCCTTCGTTTCTCTTGGCTGGCTGGGTCATTCTTGTTTCTGTGTGTGATTTGTTTATCCTTGGTTAATTTTGTGGCTAGTGATGAAAACCACGCTAATGTCGTACACGGAGAGAGAGAGAGAGAGAGAGAGAGAGAGAGAGAGAGAGAGAGAGAGAGAGAGAGAGAGAGAGAGAGATCAGCCTCTTGTGCCTACTTGTACGGCGAATAGCCTGGCAGTATACCTTTCCTGTGTCAGACCTGCGGCCATCTTGCATGTGTGCTGCGCCTCGATTCTCGATCCATTGGACGGTCAGTTTGATCAGCGTTAACTGCCAATCCGACGTGGAGTACAGTACAATGACAGGTCGCAAATGAAACTATTGGATCACTACCTGGAATAGACGATGGCCATTCAGGTCAACAGCCAACTCCCAGTCACCCGCATCATCGAGAGTGTACGGTAAGCCTGCAGCAGTTTTCCTTGTCTCCACGTGCCTGCCCAGCTTTGACAACGTCAATCCGCATCGGCTTGGCAGTGGCCCCTCTACTCGACCGCTTCTTGCTTCATCCATTATGTCACGCCTATACATAATCTGCCGTCTCCCTGGCCGAGGTGTTAGCAGCTTTCTCCGTAACCCCGAAAACTCTCGTGGTTGACGTGAGCACACGAGAACTGGAAGCGGTTTGAGTCGAGCCAGTGACTTATGAGAGTATGGAGCCGGTCGCTCAGAAAGCAATGGCAAACTACTGAGTGTTATCTTGCCAAGAAATCAACAATCAGCTGAAAGATGCTGATGTTGACAGCGATGTCCTTTAAATGATATGCAAATCATTTATTTATACATAATCTAGAGCTCAACATATCCGAGATTTTGAAACGCTTGATCTGAAACTTCTTGTACGCTGATGGCGAGGTAGTGTTGTTCATTTCATCCAATAGGCAGTTGAACTTACACATTGACTTCTTGTTCACAAGGAAATGGCAAATTGTTGAACCTAACATTGTCTAGACAAGAAACCTGGTGTTGATGGCTACGCCTTGCAAGGAACACGCAACAGTTAAATATACATGTTCTATCCCCTATTTACTGGCCAGCATGTGCCTGTAGTGACGACACGAGAGGTGTCACTTAGGTTTTCAAAGGCAAACATTCTTTCTTATGCTGTTTATTTTTCCTTTTCCCAGATCATCATTTCTGACAAGAGAGCTGTGGGTGTTGAAGTGATCAAGGATTCTAGACGGTACACAGTCAATGCTCGGAGAGAGATCATTCTGTCAGCAGGAGCTGTGGGCTCCCCTCAAATACTCATGTTGTCTGGTGTAGGACCCAAGAAGCATCTGGAAAGTGTTAAGGTTAGACTGCGTATAATTCTCAAAGGAGACAATCTCATTTCTGCCAGAGAACATTATTGCTGTACACTATGGATGTGAATAAATTATAATAACACCTACAGGGAAGTGACAGAACTGCACCAGAAGTATTTACAGCGACACCTGACGCATGGACATTTAAAGTGGCAACCTGTGAAGAGTGGGTACCAGTAGCAGCTGTAAGTGACTGAAGGAATACAGACACATCTATCTGCATATGGTATAGACATGTACAAATTAAATGAGTAACGTAAGATACCTCCTCTTCTTCTTTCTTATGTCTTTCTCTCCAATAAAATGTAGGCCCTTAACAAAATGACACCATATACTACAATTCTCTGCTATCTTGCAGCTTTCTCCATGAGCTTCCCATTTCCTGTCTATAAGACTCTTCACCGCGGGTGTTTACATCTTCCTATATTTCTTTATTTCCTGTAGGTTCCATTGGAGGGAGTTTCTAGTTGTGCTGCAACCGTTTTCACAATGTATCTGCCATCAACCGCCTACGTGCTTTTCCTCGCCTCTTGATTCACTGGGACTTATTTCCTCTATGAGCTCCACATTGGTGATTCTGTCATACCTTTTTAGACTTTTGTTCTGCGCATGCCCCAATTAATGAAACGTTGTTTACTAGTAATTGTTTCAGTTGTTCTCAAAATACCTTCATAATGGGAAATCGGAATATACAGAAGCCACATGCTGTCAATCAACGTTCAGCGGGACAAGAGTACGTCCGATGATAGATTTGCTTGAACGAACTGTCCGATTTGTAAACGTGAAGCGCGGTTCAACTGTGCACATAGTTCAGAGGATGGCGGAAACAATTAAAGAATGCGCCCCATTACTGACAACTATATAAAGCCTGACTATGGAGATCACGGCTATCTCCAGAGCATTTGCTTAGGCAGTAGGAAAGACTCTTACACGCAATAATTATATCCGACTTCATCAAAATGCTACGGAATATCGCAGCCATCAGTCTCCGCTTCGAATAGTTAAGTAGCATTCGGAAATCGCGCATCACATTATTCACTTGAATTTCCACAAGCAAATATGCTGGAAGAAAAGGTCATGAAAGCTCAGACCGGTTGGTAAATGATGAGCTAATACAAATGGAAGGAAGCTTTGACGTGACTAATATAACGAATACAGTGCAGACTGGGGTGTTTGATACTGAATAAACTCAGACACTTGTCAGAAGTCATTCATTGGGTGTGAAGGATGGTCAAGCACGTCAAGAGAGGAGATTGCATAACTAACTCCCCATGTGAACTGTCTGTCAAAATAGCTGTCATTTACTGCCATGTTAGTACCTTTCGGTGTATGGGAAGGGGTCTTGAGCCTGAGGAAGTAAGGCCGCCTGGCTACTGCAGTCGCCGCGAACTATGCAGGTTAGAGTTTCCTTTTTGCCCCCGACAGTAAAAACTTCAAACCTTACCGATAATGTGAACAGTGAGTTGAAATAGTTTGAGATGGCTGCTGTATTGAGGGATTGATAACTCATGGAAATGCTCAATATGCAGTGTTGTGGTAGGACATAACAAAACATAACATAACATAACAGGAGGAGTTCACCATTTGTTTCTTATTTGTTAAACGCACACACACTCCAGACCTCTAATCGAGCCACTCTGTACAAGTTAGAGGCTGACGTTGAAACCTCTTAGTTATTGCCCCTTCCATTTTCCACTGAATGTGAACATCAAAATCTTCCCATAGCAGGCACGCCTGTCACGATTTATTGTATGTTACCATAGTTGCCTACATTCTGGTATCATATACAATGTTACAACTATACATACATGTGTTCAACTTGATTATGTGTTTACATCCTGGTATCATATACAATGTTACAGCTTTACATACATGTGTTCAACATTGACTATGTGTCTACATCCTTTTATCATATACAATGTTACAGCTATACATACATGTGTTCAACTTGATTATGTGTCTACATCTTGGTATCATATACAATGTTACAACTATACATACACGTGTTCAAGGTTGAATATGCGTCTATATCCTGTTTTCATATACAATGTTTCAGCTATACATACATGTTTTCAACGTTGATTATGTGTCCACATCCTGTTTTCATATACAATGTTACAGCTATACACACATGTGTTCAACGTTGATTATGTGTCCACATCTTGGTATCATATACAATGTTACAGCTATACATTCATGTGTTCAACTTGATTATGTGTCTACATGCTGTTATCATATACAATGTTACACCTTTGCATACATGTCTTCAACGTTGATTACGTGTTTCTATTTTGTTAACAGATCCCGGTAGTTGCAGACCTTCCAGTTGGTCAGAACCTTCAGAACCATCTCCAGTTTGACGTAGGCGTCAGAATCAGGGAGGCTTTAACAACTCCCTTATCTGTTATAGCTACCCGATGGACCAAGCTTCAATACGCTCTATTTCGCTCAGGTACATGCAAGTAGAAGTGACTACAATAACTATTGGCGTATAAGATATATTACAATTTACAACAGGTGCATCAACATCTTCTTGTACCTCCCATCCCTTATCGGATCATTAGTCCATGTGTGTGTGTGTGTGTGTGTGTGTGTGTGTGTGTCTGTATACACACACACACACAAGGGGAGTTCATTTGAAATCCGTTCGTGCCGCACCGCGTGTAATTGCGTTCGTTGAACATGTTCATGTCATAGTCATGTGATAAGTACTGACCAATGAATAAAAGAGCACGTGCTTATCGTCCCATGATGCATAGGTTCTGTTTCTGACCGTTGAGAAAATGGCCGGTTTGATTCAAAATCCGTCCAAAGAAACCCAAAGAGCTGTGATTCAGTGTCTTTCATATGAAGGATGTCGACCACTGGACATTCATCGAAGAATGCAGGCAGCGTACGGTAACAAATGTGCGTCGAAGACAACTGTGACAGACTGGGCACGAATTTTTCTGAAAGGACGTCAGTTCACGACAGACCTTCGACGGCCGGGTCAAGTGCATTTTGTTGCAACAGTAAATACCATCGCCAAAATTGATGCAACAATACTGATGAACCGTTGTCAAAGCATACGTTCGCTAACGAAAGAAATTTGATTTGTCAATTGGGACAATTCAAAAGGTCGTTCGTAAGAAAGTGCAATATCGGAAGATGTGTTCACAGAGGGTACCACGGATGTTGACCTACCACCAAAAAGAGGAACGCATGGGATGGTGTTTGAACAACTTGCTGCGTTACATAGTGGAGGTTGATGCATTTCTCTTCCGCAAGGTGGCAGGGGATGAATCATGGTGTCACCACTTTGGGCCGCGCAGCAAAATAGAGAGCATGCAATGGAAGCATGCTGTATCACCAAAAGCCAAAAAATACAAGTTACAAGTTTCCGCTTATGCTGAGCGCATGTTTTGACCATGAAGGGCTATTGTTGGCCGACTTTAAAGAACCTGGTGTCAACGTCAACTCTACCCTGTACTTGCAAACATTAGTCAAGCTGCAAAAAGCCATCAAGAATAAACGACCTGGCATTCTTTCTAGCTGTGTGATTTTGTTGCCCGATAATGGCCGTACGCATGTCGCAAAGATTGTGCAGGAAGCATTAGAAAAGAAAAAGTGGGAAATTCTGCAACATCCAGCCTATAGTCCTGATTTGTCACCATGCGATGTTTATTTGTTCGGACCTCTAAAAACAGCTCTCAGGGGGCAACGATTTCACACAGATGCAGAAGTAATGAAAGCGGTAAACTCTTGTTTCAGTGAGCAACCACAATACTTTTTTGCGGATGGCATTCGCCGCCTACCTAAGCAAAAGAATGCTTGCCTGAATGCCTACGGCGACTTCTTCTGACCAACCCATGGTGCATAATTCATTTAAAATGAATGCTTTGGTTAATTCTACAACACATGTTAATGCTTCTTTCATGCTTTTGTAATAAAGCAATAGGAACGGATTTGAAATTAACTTCGCTAATATATATATATATATATATATATATGTGTGTGTGTGTGTGGGGGGGGGGGGGGGGCGTGTCCTCTAAATTAAGAGAGCGTTTGAGAAATGCCACTATGATCTGCCCCAAATAAGATTAAGGAGGAATCCCACTGCACCTCCACGCGGTAGAGGAGGAAAAACATACCATGGAGTGGCAAACGCAGCTATGGGGACCGAGTACCCATCGGGATAAGTGGACACTTTTGGGTGCTCTTTGCTGTTAGAGCTGTTAGAGGAGCGGCTGGCCGAGTGGATAGAACGCCGGACTTTCATTCGGGAGACCCGGGTTCGATCCCCGGTAAGGTGCGGGATTTTTTTCTGTCGGGGGCAAAAAGAAAATCCTAACCTGCACAGTTCGCGGCGACTGCACTAGCCAGGCGGCCTTTATTCCTCAGGCGCAAAGACCCCTCTGCCATACACCGCAAGGTACTATATTGGCAGTAAATGACAGTTTTGACAGTTTTTTGCTGTTAGTCAGCGCACCACAGAGCGGGAATTCACTTATCCTGGCAACTTAAAAGGTTGACACAGGCTGAGGATATAGACCACAGCCGTGTAATTGTGGGAAGCCAGTGATAACTACCACAAGTTGTAACTCAGGAAGCTCAAAATGGAAGCCGTTAAAGAATCTGAAAGGTGTGGAGGTGAGGCTCCTGGATCATGCCGATCTGGGGAAGAAACCAATAGCGAAGCGAGTAAGGGTGATAGAGATGACGACAATAAATACTTTGCGACCCAAACAAGAGAAAATTCATATATACTCAGGAAAAAAAATAAAAGATGAGCAGACCTGGGTTTTATTTCCTGTTGACAAAGAAAATTTCTCCGTTTCTTGGATACAGTCCAATCAACGACCGATGTATTACTGTCTGACACACACAAAGATTATATAAATATTGAAGATTATATAAATGTATGCTTAAATAATTAGATCAGAAGTGTATGAAAACTGAAAGTGTATAGTATTTTTACTATACTTTACAAGATATATTAGAAAATGTGTAAACCTAAACTTTGTGATAATCGTGGAAAGGCCTGGACGGGATTTCAACGTTAACAGTAAGAGTTGAAAAAGTAAAAATGAAGCGTAAACGATCCGTCTGGTTTAGGAGATAGAAACGAGAGAGGAGAGAAATTAATCGAATTGTACATTAAAAGAAGTCTTCCAATGGCAAACACCCTATTCAATCAACATCAAAGAACACCCCACACGTGGGTCTCGACCGATAGTAACTATAGGAACCAGATTATTAAATCTTAACACAGTATTGATGAACTAGACGAATCACACCCACTAAAACTGTGACACACTACTTGTGGCAGATTTCAAGATACAACTGGAAAAATAAATAATAAAAAGAGCCCGATCAATACGGTTCTATGTAAACCGAATACCAGTTGAATATTATACTGAAGAGTGAGCAATAAATCCCAGGTCTCGATGGCAGTACAAGAGGACATGGCGCCTGATGATATCGTCACTCAAGGGAGAGACATTCACATCGTATCTGCACAATAAATGATTCGTTTTGAAGCATAGATATCTCACAGCGAAAAAAAAGGAAAGAGATAGATAAACCAAAAAGGGGTAGAAACAAATAGCCACATCTACAACAACTTCACGACAGAAGAAGTCCGGAGTCCTGTAAGAAAAGAGCATCTCCAGTTGCACGGTAAAGATGGAGGGTTGCCCATGGGCATCGGACACTAACATGTACTGATTCAGATAATTATTGCAAACATAAATGATACGAATGATAACACTTTAACAGAAAGCAAAACCAAACTATAAAGATGGAAGAAGTACTGTGGAGAAATGTAGGAAGACGCGACAAAAGGCTTTGATAAAATACATGCAAGTGTACAGAAAGAACCAGAAATTTATTGGAGGAAATTCGATCAGCAATATAAAGTTTGAGAAAAGCGAAGTCATCAGGCTGTGACGACACACCAGAAGACTATATAAATGCGTGTGTGTGTGTGTGTGTGTGTGTGTGTGTGTGTGTTTGTGTGTGTGCGTGGCTGTCTAAGTGTATGTGTATGAGTGTTTATTCGATCATCATGAATGCTTGCGCGTGTGTAAATGAGTACGTCTTTCCGTGTGGGTGTATGCATACGTACGAGTTCTTAAGTGCGAACTAGCATGCGTGCATGTGTGCGTTTGTGTGTGTCTTTGTGCGTTATTCCATGTCCGTGTATGCGTCCGTCCGTGTATGTCAGTGTGTGTATATGTATGTGGAAAAAAGGGGGGGGGGGCGGGTTGCGTTATTTGTTGTATGGATGCTTGGGTGTGTGTATGTGTGCTTATATGTATTTGCGCATATGTTCATGAATTTGTGTATGAGTGCATGTGTACATGAAGCATGTGTACATGAAGCATGTGTACATGAAGCATGTGTGCATGGGTGTGTACATGGGCACATGTGTGCATGGGTCTGTGCATGTGTGTATGGGATTTTTTGTAACGGAGTGTACATGGGTGTACGTGCTGGAGTATGTATGGAGTGTATGTATGGATGTATGTATGGCAATAGGTATGATCGTATGTACGGTCGTATTTATTGATATATGCATAGGTTATGTAAGTGTGTATTATGGTCGTGTGTAAGGTGGGGTGTATAGATGCACGTAAGGGTGTATGTATCGGCGTATATATAATCTTCGTCTTCTTCTTCTTCTTCTTCTTCTTCTTCTTCTTCTTCTTCTTCTTCTTCTTCTTCTTCTTCTTCTTTTTCTTCTTCTTCTTCTTCTTCTTCTTCTTCTTCTTCTTCTTCTTCTTCTTCTTCTTCTTCTTCTTCTTCTTCTTCTTCTTCTTCTTCTTCTTCTGCGTTCATCCGAATGGTTTTTTTTCCTTTCAGATGTAATTGCAGTGTATTGATGCACCCATGGGCCTAGACCCTTGGGCCAACACATCCGACTTTTGTGTGCGTTTTTGACCAGGTTAGCATTCCTGGGGGACTCTCACTTTTGTGGTGCCGTCCACACCCCAGCTGGTCAAGTTAGAGCGGTCGAATACTTCACGATCAGCCCTCAAGGGAAGGCAGGGACAGTCCATGGGCATTATCCGCCATCCAGGGAGGTTTCCGTAGCTGCAAAGCTGACACATAGTGCTTTGGTGCTGGGCTCACCTAGGGAATCGCCATGATCTGCTTATGGCTGCTTTAATTCCTCACTTCCATATATTGGGCATTTCGTTTGTCACTGGCCGCTCCCCGCACAAACCAGGAACTGTCGGACTGCAGATGGTATCCACTCAGCGAGCTTTCAGTTCGGACATGTGCTAGTCGCTGTGCCCGGAAAACAAAATAGTTAGAGCTGTTCCGGGCACGGCGGGCATTCTAAAAACTACCTAGTCTGAGCTGTTGCGGATACGCAGAACATTCGGAAGACTAGATAGTCAGAGCTGTTCCCAGCACGCGGGACAATCGGAAAACTAGCTAATCAGAGCTGTTCCGAACGCGAAGGCCATTCGGAAAACTAGTTAGTCAGATCTGTTCCGGGAACGAAAAACATTTAACTCGGACGCTTTTTCTTTGTGACACTATATTTGCTACCTTTCGGCCGGCACATTCGACTTCGGCTGGCGATTTACAGGTTTGCCTTCCCGGAGTTTCGAGGGACGTTAGACTATTACTTATGTGGTGTCGCGAACATCTCAGCTGGTCAAGGTAGAATGGTCAGAGACATCACGGTCAATCCTCAAGGGAAGGCAGAGGCAGACCATAGGCATTCCCCGCTATCCAAGGAGGCTTCCATAATCGCAGAGCTGGCACATAGTGCTCTGAGACTGGGCTCCCCCGAGGAATCACCACATCCTGCTCATGGCTGCTTTAGTTCCTCACTTCCGTATATAGAGCATTTAGTTTGTTACTGGCTGCTCCCCGCATAACCAGGAACGGTCAGTCTGCGGAAGACATCCACTGGGAAAGCTTTCGCTTCAGAATTCCACGTAATGGACTCGTCAGCCAAGCGTTCCATTTCGTGTTAATGAGACGTTTTTCAACCTTTCACTTCGCTCACTCTATGAGTATAGATAAAGACTTTCATCGTAACCATTTCGTGCGACAGGTGCGCTTTTTCCACCTGTAGTACCTGCTCACGAGGTAGGCTGTATGTGCTGCCGACTCAGCACCTTACCTCCGTGTATTAGAGAGCGAGTAACGGCCAGGCCCTCTCATCCAGGGATCCCTCATATCCCCCAGCTGAGAACCTTCGAGCAAGTCTCTGAACTAAGCATGTAGCATGCTCAGCATCTCTCCTCCGTTTTGCAGTAGGTGAGAATCGGCCCGGCTATCATATCCATGTGATAATGGCTTAGAGGCGTTCAGTCATATCCCTCAGCTAGGAGCCTTAGAGTAAGTGTCCGGACAAAGAATTAATGGCTTCGTGCGCCTGATTTGACCTTTCGACTGCTATCCAAAGTCTACCTGCAGAGCAGCAGGTTGTGTCTTTCTTGGTCTGGTCCCTATCTCAAGGCCTGTCCGACATGTAGTTGTGCTTCCGTCGGCAGGACTCTTGAGATCATTGGGACACGCAAGAACCTCTACCACGTCAAGGTTGAGACACATCAGAGGGGTATATATGATAATATGTATGGGTGTATTAAATGGTTTATGCATCGCTGTATGTATCGTCGTGTGTATGGACGTGTGCATGACCGTAATGTATTGGTATATGCATTGGCCTTATGTATGGTCGTATGTACGAACGTATGTATGGAGGTATGTTTGGGTGCATGTATTCCTTGGTGTACATATGTGTGTCTGTGTGTGTGTGTGGGTCCGTTCGACAAAGTCTCGATAAGCGCCCACTCTCTCTCGATGAGTAGTGGGCCTGCAGTCAGTAAGCTGGTATAGCTTTTTTTCGGTTAGTCCTGCCGGCGTAGCTTGAAAGCTCGTCGGTAGGCGTCCAGTGGTTTTGCATGTATCACCTTGCACCGGGAGGGCGCGCTTTAGCGATGCTACTCTTGGCTTGCGTGTGCGTGAATAGTCCGTCTGTCCGATAGATATCTGGTTGATCCTGCCAGTAGTCATATGCTTGTCTCGGCTTGCGTGTGCATGAACGTCTGTCCGGTCAGTCGCCATGTGCACATTTGCGCTGGAGAGACTCAACCGTAAATCGGGAGATCTGCTCGCAACTTAGACGAGCAGCATCTTTTGTGGGCAGTTTCTCGCCTCATGTTTGTGTGTGGTCTGCTCTGGCGGTCAGTCCGTCTTCGGTGAAGGAAATCGTGTTGATCCTAAAAGTAATCATACGCTCATTGCTTGTCGCTACGCTTTTCTTAAAACTGAAAATTAAAGGAATTGACGGAAGGGCCCGAGGCTCCCAAGAGCCAATATAAACAGGGATAACTGGCCGTGGCAGCCTAACGTCCACTGCATCTGTGTCCGTCTTCCAGTCGTCTTGCCATGCTCGCCACTGGAACCAGACGGACACAGACGAGGGAGCGGGGACGAGGGTGTTGCGCGACCACCTCCTCGCTATACAAAACCAAAGCGCAAGTCATTCGTTCCTCATCAAATCAAAGATGTAGTGTAATGAATGGTCATCGTCAATGAATGGTCAACGTCATTCATGATGGACGAACATCGTGTGTGGGTGTGGGGGAGGGGTGTATGTGTGTGTATGTGTGTATGAGCGTGTGTGTGGGGGGAGGGGTGTGAAAGATAATCTTTTCCTGGTATTTATAGTCTGTTCTGTGTTACTGCCGTCTTGTTTAACGTCACGCATACAAAACAAATGAGTATGTTGGTCGTGTATGTGAGAACAGGTCCCTTGAGTTCACCTGCAGCTGACGTTCTAGCATTTAAGAGCACAACCAATCAAACCAGGGAGAAGGACTGGCCTGACTTGCAGATTCTCTTCATCGAACTCATGCCCACTGGTGCTCTTTTGGATACTTTTAACTATGCGGATGAGGTGAATATAGTCCACAATTTTAACACACCTCATTGCTCTTATAATCAATCATCATATGCCCATACTTCCAAGCCTGCTTGCTATACCTATATCATCATTACTCAGTGCCTTGCCGACTGGCATGGACAATCATGCTTCTCTGCATCTTGCGATCTAATAAATCATGTGTCAAATCAAACCGTTCCGTGCCTGTCAAACGGCTATAAAAAATCTCCTCCTCTTGCTGTCTTCCTCTATCTCTCATTCCATGCGTTTTTCCTGTTGTTACAGCATGCTGCTGATTCTTTCCCATCATAATGTAGCTAAGACACTACCTCTTTTGTTGTTTGTGACCATTCGTCTGTGTGTCTTTGTGCGCTTTTAAAAGGATTAGGCATTTTGCTATTCAAAGAATTTTTCCGTCATTCTTTTGTAACACCACGCCTTATATTCCCCTTTTGTTCGTTGGCTAAGTGTCTTGAATTAAAGCAGACACACACACACAGACACACACACACACACAAACACACAGACAGACACACACACACACACACACACGGAAAACTAATTAATTGTGACATTCTCTTGTTTATTTTTAGCTATGTTGATTAAAGCTGGATTGTAACTTTTCTATTAATGTTGATAACATATCGCTTCTAAATAAGTAAGAGAGAAAGTCATTAAGCAACAGGAATGCAATTATAAATTGCATGTAAAGTAAGGACAACGGAAAATGGGTAGGAAGCTCTTAAAGTAGAAGACAAAATAGTGTTGATGAACCGCGATGTGAATCCCTTGGGAAAGTCATGATGACTAACTTTTGAGATATCCAAGGGCTCTGTATTGGTACATTTCCAGAAAAGGACTGAAACTGTGATTATGATTCGATACAGCAACATGTTAGTGGCGGGCGATACGATCGAAACGCCACGGAATTCTCTGAGAAGAAGTAATGTTGCTGCATGACAACGCCCGCTCGCATGCGGCTGCGCATACAGTGGATGCACCATGTGCTATGAAATGTGAGGTCTTGAAACATCCAGCGTACAGTCCAGACTTGATGCCATCAGAATCTCACTCGTTTGAACCCTTTGACGAAAATCTGCGGGGTCATAAGTTTGCAGAAGATAATGAGGCAATGGTGGCGATTCAAAACTGGTTTAAGGCCATATCAAAACAAGTTTTCCTTAAAGAATTAAACAGTCTAGTGGACAGATGGACGAAGTCTATTTACAGATATGGGGAGTGAGAGGGTGGATATATTGAGAAATCACACACACTGGTTGCAGAAAAAAGATTTCGTAATATTCTTGTTATTTAATGACTTCCCCTGTATGTTTGTTGTTTGTGCCAATTAATGTTTATATGTTAAAAAGGGACATGTTTATCTTTAGACCAAAGCTGAATTAGCTGACAGAAACAGGGGCGACTATGGCTTTGCGTGTTTGCCAGCAGTGCTAAGACCAGAAAGTAGAGGTAACATCACCTTAAGATCTGCCGATCCTTTTGACTACCCCGTCATTCAAGCTAATTATCTAGACCAGCAGGCAGATATAGAAACCTGCATTAAAGGTAATTGTAGTTTGTGTGTAAACAATTGCTGTCTAGAAACAGTACGTTGAAGCAGGTGCGGGGAAATCAGCCTAGTTTTTCACTAGTTTATCATCCTTCATTTTTTGACAGTTAATAATGAACCGTTGAGAGCAACCGAAGAAACGCAGAGAAAGGGGAAAAGACAAAGGCAGAGGAAATCAAGGAGTGATGCCGCGGGGTAGACTGGGTGTAGTATTCCACTCTTGTGCGTGCTGCTTAGGTCAAAGAGAGTGGGATGACTGCTTACTGATGCTTCCATTACGCTACCCTTTTGACCCAAAGTCCGTAGTTACAGATTGAGATGGCCAGATGATTGTATGGATATGGTCAGTCGACACGGTATGTAGTTGGGACATACTAAGCAATACTCCAGTGATGGTCGAGGTGAGACGACAGTGGATCCTGATAGTGGAGCATATCTAAGAATTAAAACACCCGCTGGAAACAAAGACTGTGCCGAAACACGTCTGTGAAAACGGGAAGACTACTATATATTCATGTTAATTTGAATAGTTAGTTAAAGTTTGTTGAATGTCCTTTATTGAAGTTGCAATCAATCCAAGCATGTGTCTATAGCTGTTTGTGATTTATTGGGCAATGTTAGTTCAGTAGTTTGTCATTGCTTTCTGAACGACGGACGCCCGAATCATTGAAAACTAAGAAAGGCAGTCTGTATGCAAATCGTCCGCAGCTGTTTTCGAACCCTGGACTCGGTGTGTCGGGGAATTATAAAACTGTGGGTCTCACTATCCCCAAAGCCTCAGTGACGGTTGGAATAATCGGTGATACTTAACAGTGTATCTAACCAACCTGTCAGTGTAGAGAGCGATGGCTATAAGTGAGTATCAAGATCAATGTCTCTGCAATGATAACATCAGGTGGACTATTTGTGGCAGAGATTCGGATCAGAACCAGATAAATTAACAGTAAAGGACCCTTGTACACGCCTTCAGACGGGTGCTGGACTTGTATTTGCATAGACCAATCGCGGCATTCGGTGAGTGATGTAGTCAGAATCACACCGGCCGCCCTTACTTCTTAAGACATTTCCACCATCCCGGAAGCTAGCATCTAGCCATTACTCTTCCGCGGCTCCCAAGAGCAGAACAAACCTAGACAAAACCTTAATTTCACCATACACCAAATGATAGATGTCTTATGTCAGAAATTAGTTTCATGATAGTGTTAAAATTGTGTATTGAACCTTTCATGTCCTATCTGCTGTTTGTGTTTATACCTGTGCTATACGGATAACCATAAGGTTTGCCTTTGAGTTCATTAATACTTATCTAGTTCATTAATGCTTATCTAAATTTATCGGAAATCCTTGAACTGGTTTCGCACTTTATGGATCCATAGTTATGTCAATTTATGTGTGTATGTGTTTATTCCACAGCAATTAAGTTTATATTGATCTAAATATGAGTCTCCATCACAACGCCACTGTATTTCACTGCTACATTATATAGACATTAATAATTCAGATTTCAACGGTGTCATTTTCCATCTGCTTACTTGGTATAAGTGGCATGGTGTCACAGGGCGATGTAGCTTGGGTAATGGGTTGAAAAGCTCTCGCTCTGGTTCAGGCTCTAGGGTATTATGATAACCACGAGAGTCGCCTGAGATTGTGACAAGTCCGATGAGCCGGCCCCTCACATCCGAGCACTCACAGCAAGACGACAATAACTATCAGCAACGAAGAACAATCCACAAGCGCAATGGATGGAGAGGTTTAATTGCCACCAGCAAGACATCGTGTAACGGCTACGAACAATCTCCCATCGCCAGCCTTCAGGCTATTGACACAGACTCATGTTCCAGCCACATGCTTGCAAAGGTTACAGCCCTGGTGTTAGTGTTGCGTGAAGCAGCCCCTAACGCATGCGAGTGTGGTGCGCGGAGCTATCGGCCCCCGGCCGTCAAGTCCTAACGATGTACCAGCACGATCGTCCGGCACAGGCACTGACCTGATCTCACGAGTCTGAACGAACACCCGAACTGACCGTCCGGCAGTTAGCAGGTGCAGCGACTGGTCGTGAAGAGGTGTGCTTGAGCATATGACTGTAGACTATCTCTATCTGTGAAGGAGTAAGCGTTCTAATGCACAAACTGTACTGTTGTAGATGTAGAGCGACTAAGCATGAAAGCTGGTGGTGAAGTGTTTCTAAGAACACGGTTTAACAACGCAACTGTATGACGTAGCACTTATCTTTTGATAGTGCTACATTGCGCTTATCTCTGCTAATGTTCTATTTATATTCGCTGATGTGCTTGCCCATCAGCTTCTCTCTATCCGCATGTCATATGACATATGACAGCTGCCCCCTTCACAAAATAACATGTTTGTAAAACATTTTCTTACTCTACTTATCCTACGACATGTATACGAATGATGGAGGCGACGTAAATTACTTTAAGTCGTACTCGACTCACGAATCTACCGTCATTGAAACACAGAATGCTTAGTTTAGTTTAGTTTAGTTTAGTTTATGGATCAACGTCACGGCACACGGGTGCAACCCATAAGTGCTCCGTTCTCCTTCTAACTCAAACCTGAGTCTGGAGAAACTCAGCTCAGTGCACGAACTCCGTAGCACCGCCGAGGAAATACTTTGGGTAGATTTTTAACTCGAAATTTTGCCCGGGCAGCGCCGTTAGGCTACTCTTTTTCGATTTCCAACTGCCAAGGGATATTTTACGTGCGCAACAATACACACGGGCTTCCGATCTCACTACCCAGAGACCAGGGGAAATTACTGGAAATCCCGGTGGATTTTTAAATAAATCATGGTCCTCACTGGGGCCTGAACCCGGGACCTCCAGCACTCGAGGCGGACACCATACCTCGAGACCACGCAACCCCCACAGAATGCTACAATGAGCCAGCATAGAACGTGGGATATCAGACACAGGATTAAACCCGAAGTTCCGATCGCCGCCAGCTAATATATTTAATAGCTGTACTCGCGTTCACACGGCCGACCACTTGTAACGATAGCAAGGTTCAAACACCGCCAGTACATATAATAAATGACTGTTAATCGCGTTCACATGCTGACCTCTTGTAAAAAGAACTATAGGCCTCTGTAACCCCGAGTACCTACAGCAAAAATAAACATATTATCCTGTGTTGTATACCCGACGTCCTCACAAGCTACTATGAGTGACTGATTTCCGTCGACGCAAGAATCGTATTATGTCGACTTTAATCTAAGTCAACATCTCTTTCCATCATTCGCCACATTTACCTAACATGTCGTTGGTGGCACACTAATATATATGTGTGATATATATCGAAACGTATTATATCTGTTTATTATATTAATTTAAACTAACTCTATTAGAATATGTATTATCTTGTTAATGTACGTGTATATTATTATGTATACTTGTGTCTTCTAATTTTCTTTCATCCATCCCTTTTCATTCATACGACACTAGACAACACATATGTGTAATTACATATACGTAAACACTTATCTATATGCTAACTAATGACATAAATAAATTAACTTAATTTAATCATTTCGTAGATTAAGAATATTCTGAATATTAACAAACTCTATCATAAAACACTAAATAGATGTATGAATGAAATTAAAACAGTAATATTTCCAATAACATACTATGAACTATTTAATCAATCAATCATGTGCCATGCCGGAAACCGTGGGCGGTCATGACTCGCCATTTCACTCGATCACCAGTGTCGTGAATCAGCTCAGTGTTCATGTCTCGTCCACGCCATGTGGCCAAGCCATCCAGGTATTTTCCTCTCGGTCTTCCTCTTGGTCTGTTCCCTTCGATCTTGCCAGTTGTCACTAAGTTCTCCAATCCATTTCTTCTCATAACATGTCCAAAATATGTTGACTGTCTACATCTAATTTCTCCAATCAGGTTACGATGTTCATTTGTCTCCTGTAGTACTTGGTCATTGTTTTTTTTCTGTCTGTCCATGGTATTCTTTGCATTTTCCTCAGAAACCACATTTCTGCAGCCATCAGATGCTTTTCAGCTTTACTGCTCATTGTCCAAGTTTCACATCCATACAAAAGAACAGGCTCTATGTATCCCCTCAACACTCTTTTTCTCGTTTCAATTGACATCTTTTTATTGGTCACAATGTTTTTCATCTTGCTAAAGGCTACCTTCGCCATGGCGATTCTTGTTCTAATCTCTTCAAGGCATCTCCCATCAGATGTTATGACTGTTCCAAGATAATTGTACCGATTCACTTATTGAAGAATATTTCCATTTACTTGTATATTACATTGTGGCACTTCTTCCTTCCTAGTGACGACCATAACCTGAGTCTTTTTACAATTTAATTCTAACCCCAGTTGCTCACTGTGTACAACAACCACTAATTGTTTCAGGTCCTGTGCATTGACTGCAATTAATACTGTATCATCTGCATATCTAATGTTATTGATGTTTCGTCCTCCAATGCTGATTCCATTTATATCCTCTACATTTCTGAAAATATTTTCACTGTATAGGGAAAAAAGATCTGGAGACATTACAGATCCCTGCCTAACACCTCTCTTAATTGGCTGATACTGTCCCACTTCATTATCAATCCTTATTGCAGCTTATTGTTTCCAATATATGTTTTTTATAAGTCTAATGTCTTTCCCATCAATTTGTAGATTAGCAAGCATATCCAACATGCTGACATGTCTAACTCTATCAAAAGCCTTTGTATAGTCAATATTGTTGCGCACGTTCAATAACTGTTCGCAGCATATACACAGCATTTACTGTACCCTTTCCTTCTACAAACCCGCATTGTTCATCCCCTATTTCAGTTTGTATCTTCTTCCTCACTCTTTGCATGATAATTCTTAGCAAAATCTTTGTGATGTGACTCATTATACTAATTGTTCTATGTTGATCACATTCCAAGGTTCCTGATTTCTTTGGGATTGCAATAAATACAGTTACAATAAATACAAATAGTCTGGTGACTTGCTCTAGTCCAAATTCTTCTAAAGTTTTAATCATTTCTGTTGTAATGTTATCTGCACCGGGGGCCTTGCCAGCTTTCATATGCTAAAGAACATTTCGAACCTCCATCTCCAAAATTGGCGGTCCTTCATTATTAAATCTAATATCATACTGTTCGTCTCTGTTATCATCATAAAGGTGTTTCACATAATCTGTCCATACCTGTAGAATCTGGTCTTTTTCTATTATGATTTTGCCATCTTCAGTTTTGAGACACCCTGTTGATGTACTTGTTCTTTTATTAGTAAGTTCCTGAATTCTTTTGTGCACTAATTTGGTATTTTGACTGTTGTGTTGGTGTTCAATTTCTAAGCACTTTTCCTCAAACCATGCTTCTTTTGCCTCCTTACGTAATATTCTGACTTGTCTGTGAATTTCTTCATATTTGACAGAATTATTTTTGTTGAGTCTTCTTGTTTCCATGAGGTGTAAAATTTCTTCAGTCATCCATTTCTTACGACCCACCTTCTTTAATTTTGGAATAATTGTTTCTGCAGCCACATTGATTGAATTCTTCAACGTTTCCCATTGATCATCCACATCCTGGAATAGGATCTCTAGATCAGACAACATTTCAAATCTGTTCTGTACTTCTATGTTGAATTTGTTTTGTATTTCCTCGTCATTACTCAATGTACACAAATCATATTTAGTGTTTCCTGTTATATACTTGACTTTCTTCAACTTTATCCTCAATGTTCCTGTGACTAATCTGTGGTCACTATAACAATCAGCACGGGGAACTGTTTTTGCTACTGTTAGCGCGTTTCTAAATCTTCTGCTAATCAGAATGTAGTCAATCTGGTTTCTAATCCTGCTATCAGGACTCCTCCATGTCAATAATCTTCTAGGGTGTTGCTTGAACCAGGTGTTTCCTACAATCATTTCCTGTTCTTTTGCCCACTCTACGAGTCTGTATCCTCTTTCATTTCTCTCTCCTAAACCATAGTTTCTTAATGTGTATTTATCCCCTTGATTTCCTACTTTTGCATTGAAGTCCCCTATTATGATGTTTATTTCTGAATTGTTACATTTCTTTAAGGCAGACTCTATGTCATTATACAATTCTTCTACACTATCTTCACTGGATTCTCCTGTTTGGAGCATATACTTGAATAATATGTATGCTAAAAGGTCTGCCACTTAATTTAACTAGCAGAACTCTGTCCGACACGGCCCAATATCCTTGAACAGATTTTGCTGTTTTCCTGTCCAAAATAATTGCCACTCCTCTATGACGATCTTCACCTCCAGAATAAATAATCTTGAAATCTTCCTCTATCTTGATGTCTGCTCCTGTCCGTCTCGTTTCGCACATACCTAAAATATTAATTTTTTCCCTTTCAATTTCTTGTTTTATGTTTTCTAATTTTTCGTCGTCGTTTAACTTCCTAACGTTCCAAGTTGCTAATTTTAACGTCTCTGTCCTTGTCTTGCGATGATCAGTCTTTAAGCGAATCATGATATACTAGGCACTTTTAAAGAGGTAGTTTGCCGTTGCTTTCCTCTATGGCAGTGACCTTACTGGTCGGAGACCGCAGCCATTGACTCAAGAAGAGTTCCTCTGCCTGCCGTCGTGAACCTCGAGGCCATGACCCACAAATATCTGTCGGCTGCCCTCAAAATTTCATCCACCACCTGCCTTCCGTGGCTTTTTTTGAAAACTTCCAATAAAAGGAACACAAAATAACATTACATAATCCACAGGAAAACACTATTCACAGGAAATCCATAGGAAATCACACGAAATCCAAAAGATAACACTAAATAGCGTCCCTCTGAAAAGTAACGCTTCATCTTGTCGCCATTGTACCGGAAGTATTATAGCGGAATTATTATACCTGAAGTATGAACTATTATAAATATAATAACGCATATCATTAAATTATAATTACTTAGCTAAGTAACCAAATGTTTACTATCACATAATTATCGTATTGTTAGTCGATCGTAAAATCGAAAATATTCTCGCACTAAATGTCCAAATGAAGATACATGTCTTTTAGAAGATAACCAAATGACTTATCCAACTCTCTTCGAATGTTCCTACAACAGACGTCTACTGTCCTTGAAGCACAACAACTGTTCACGAAGCACAGGCAACACTGTTGTCCATGCCTCACACGTAAATGTCGATATGGCACCGGAAAAGTGTTCAGGCCTCACGAGCAAATGTCCACTCGACACAGGTAATAGTCTAAGTGACACAGATAAAATGTCCATTGGTTGGACAATTCTTCTACTCTGCAACATTAATAAAAATAAGTGACTAACCTCGCCTAAATAAAATATAATTAATTATGTGGCATTTCAGAAATGTGTTATAGTCAGCATAATGCAACCATACAATTACACATTCATATATTCTCACTCAATTCACAATTAAGACATTTATGTACAGCACTCCTATAATCTATAATTGACTCAGTAAATCTGCCTAATTATTATCACTGCCAGAAATACGAGAAACAGTAAAATCATAGTCTTGAAGAAGTAATGCTCACCTATAAATACGGGCGTTCTTTGGTGATCCATCTTTAAAGATTTTTTGCTGCATATTATCTGAGATAACCAAGAATTTTCTCCCTAATAGGTATTTAGAGAATTTCTGAACAGCTTCCACAAAAGACAGTGCTTCAAGTTCTGTAATTGCATAGCGCTATTGAGTCTCATTTAACTTTATGCTCCAATATAGAACTGAATGTAACAATCCGTTATATTCCTGTAGCAAAATACACGATATAGAATGTGAACTGGCGTCAGTCTGAACGACAAAGTCTTTCGACATTTCGGGAATTCTGAGAAAAGGCGGAGAACTAAACAAAGATTATTATTTCCTGAAGAATTTTTTCATGTTTCTCCGATCACCTGATTTTGTTTGTTTGCTCTTTCTTTAGTAATTCTTATAACTGAGAAGTCATTTCAGTAAAATTTCTTATGAACTTCTGGTAATAATTGATAAGACCCAAAATTGTTCTGACTTCTTTTTTTGTTTTAGGGGAACTAATGTTGAGAATTTTAGTCACAATATTTGGATCAGTGTAGAGAAAACCTTTTGAAATTCTATGTCCTAAGAATTGAATTTCTTGAACTGAAATTTCAGTTTTGTAGTTTTAACAGTCAGACCGAACATTCGAATGCGACAAAAGACCTGTCTCAGAATATACGCATGATGAACAGTCTCAGTAGTATGAATGCATATATCATCATGTATGTAGCTATATCTGTGATGTATCTAAGTAACATTCTCATCATACGAGTAAAAGAAGCACGAGAGTTCTGAAGACCAAAAGGAAGATATAAAAATTCGTACAACCCTAATGGTGTAGCGAATGCCGTAATATGAATTGAATCTTCAGCCATCGGTATTTGCCAATACCCTTTTGTAAGGTCTAATTTCGAAAACCATGTCGACATAGCCTTGCTAGCTATAAGGTCGTCGATTTGGGGCATTGGTTCAGCGTCGAGGTACGTGAGTACATTCACTTTGCGATAGTCGACGCATATGCAAAGGTTCCCATCCTTCTTTTTAATAATACCAAGAGGCGAGCAGTAATGAGAAGAAGATTTGCGAATAATGCCTGCTTGTTCTAATTCCCAAATTTCCTTAATAACCCTATCCTGGTAATGCAATGGAATAGGATATGGTTTAGTTCTTACTGGTATTTGAGAGTTTAAATTGATGTGATGTTTGATGTAAGAAGTTTTACCTGGTGAATCCGAAAAGATGTCACTAAATTCTTCGAATAGTTTGCTAAACATTTCATAATCAGTCTGCGATAAATTTGTGTTTATGATAACTGATTTCCAACTACTTTTGTTTTCTACAATAGGTGTAGGGATCTTTTGTGGAATGGCATCCTCAGCTTGCTCATTTATTACTGAACATAAAGCAGCATTGTGTATGTCTTGATCAGCCACATCCGCTGAGGTGTCAAGCTGTCTCGAGTGATAAAGTTTTAGCATATTAATATGGTATATCTAGTTTATCCCGAATCAAGATTTGATAATCTACATCAGATATTTTCTTTATAATTTTAAATGGCCATTATTTATATTCATTATTTACCTGATAATACCATATTCGCATAACACTATAATGCTATCATCTGTTTCTTTGTGTTAATCAGATACCAATTCTATATCATTATATAGCTTAGTATCTATAAATTCATCCTTAACTCTCTTATGGTCATATTTCGGTATCATATAGACTGCCTTAGCGGATCAGTTTAAAGAGAGTTTCCCCAAACCTCTTAGTCTAATCACTTTAGCCAGTCCATAGTGTACCTCCATATTCGTCCAGAGATGTAACCCATCCCTTGGTACAGATCTAGTGTACTGTAATATCTGCGCAGGGAAGTTGCTTCTATCCCAGCACACCGTACCGCACCCTTACGTTATGTGTGGTTCTCTCTATACCTCAATTACCTATTATCGAAAATTTACCTTTGGTACTACAATAGCAATGTTGTGATAACAATTGCCCTCACTTCGTACAAGTAATCATGATGTCAACTGAACCAAAACCTTGCATGTTTTAACCAAGCTTAGCAAAATTTATTCACCGGAAAATATGAATTAAGTCCGTTGAAATCATGCTTCATCGTAGCCAAACTGTAGTCGTGTGTCATTAACCCATACACACGCCAACAATCAGGTGTCCATGCCGCATGATCTCCATGCTGTAATCAATCATAAGCTATTATTATTATTAAATTACACATTCTCACAACGCAACCATGTTATGTATCAATAACCCATACACATAACAATAGTCCGTTGTCTTTACTATCACATATATTCAACACTTCGCATAGGAAGTCCTCCACCACATAACAATTACCCATGTCATATGCTGGAAGGCTGCCACATACGATGAGAACATATTAAGAGAAGCGTCCTCGTCGCCACACAATGATTACCCACAAAATGGGACGGCAACACACCCCTCCCGTTGTAAACCAAAACTTGATCATGCGAAATTCACTTCGCCAGGTGTTCACACTCATCTCATCTCATTTCATCTCATCATGTTCCTCTTGTACCTTGCGGTGTCGAGGTGAAGTATAAACTTCGTGAGAGTGCCCGGTTATGGGCTTCGTATATCGACATTCCCATGGATTCTGTTATTCCCTCCATCCAACGTTTACGTGGTCGGCCTCTTCCTCTGTTTCCATCTGGTCTGTACATCATTGCTTGTTGTGGCATGCTGTTGACTGGTAGCCTACTTGCATGGCCAAACCATTTGACTTGCTGCTTTCTAATAAAATCTAGAGCAGCTTTAACCCCTACTTTAGTCCTGATTTCTTCATTTCTGATCTTATCTCTTCTTGATACGTTGAGTATTCTTCTCAGAAACCGCATTTCTGTTGTTGTGATTTTTCTTTTCTCTTTTTCTGTCATTGTCCAGGTTTGGCATTGGTAGCACAGAGTTGGTAGGAAGATTGTGTTGTAAAGTGCCTTCTTAGTAGTTATTGATACATGTTTGTTCTTTAGTATTGGTGCCATTTGTCCAATGAGTTGATTTGCCTTATTGCACATATTTTCGATCTCGTCTTCTGATCTGCCATTTGATGATATTATACTTCCTAGGTACTTGAAGCTCTTTACTTGTTTCAAGGGACGTTCGTTTAGGTGAATTGTTGCTGTTTGTTCTTCTTTAGTTATAGTGTTTATACTTCTTAGTTTTTCTACGACTACAGGTGTTCACACTGTCTGTTAATTTTCCACTGGACAAAGAGTCGCCACGTCCATTGTAAACCACTACCAATAAAAAAAATACTTCTTTACTGAACGTTTCAGCTCGGGCCATTAGTTCTGATCTTGTCCAATCTGCAACCCCACTAATAGCAACAACTTTTTGTAACGATGACATGTTGCTTCGTTCTAACTATAACTAATATAGATCGTAGGGAACATACGCAGATAATAATACAGCAAATAGGTAATGTAACTTAGTAAAGTATAAAGACAAAGTTTACGCAAGTAAAGTGAAAGAGTTAAGACACAGCAAGATACTACAAATGTATCAACACAGGAAACTATGCACACCAAAGAATAAGTAATGCACAGCGAGAAATAGCACCGCGACGTAAGTAGCACAGATGACGTCACTTGAGAAATGATGAAAGAAGAAAGAATATGATGTGTCAAAATCGCAGTATCCTGACCATAAATATATAATCTGAACAACCACAAACAAATTCTTAGCTTAATATTGGCGATCCTCCACACAGCAGTTGATTAAATGCGGCGTCCAACGTTCCCAAGTAAAATTTGACTGGAACTGGTAACGATTGTCAGACAATGAAGATACTTTGACTCCGACAAAACCACGATACGTTCTTTCATCAATCCAAGTTCAGCAGGCGTCAATTTCAACCAAAGACCAGCTGCTAGCGTTGATTTTGATCGAGGGCGGCGTCTGTTCTTGACCAACTTGTTTGCGTTGCTTCTGTGCCAACGAGGTGTCGGTTGGTGATCAAAATTTTCTGGGTTGATTCAATACAACCGAGCCAACGAGATGTCGGTTGGCGGTCAAACTTGTCTATATTGATTCAATACAACCGAGGTGTCTGTTGATAATCAACCTTGGCTAATGTACTGACATGTTGTCACCGTGGGCAGCGCGCCTGCTGTTTCGATGTGTTGTAATAAACAGTAACGGTGGCACAGCGAAGACTTTGAACAACTTTGATCATAAAGTGAAACGACGACTTGCGGCTACCTGACTTATTATATATGGCGGCGGATGACGATGAGATCGAGCTCCCTGGACATAGCAGCTTTCCTGAGAGTGGTCACTGGTACCGATGTCCTACACCGTGTCAACTGGTTGGTTAACAACGCACCATCGAAGGAAAATGATAGATGAATCAGGGTACGCCACCTGATCACCAGCTTCGTAGATCGGCGTGATCCTTAATGACAGATGAATGTGTTCTCTGTATATCTGTAGTGTTGGAGTTTCTGCTATCCATAACCGGTGTCTTGACCTTCAATACCTCCGCCCAAGGACAATTCGACCGTTATAAACGTAGACAAACCATTCGTCGACAATTCAGACGATACTTCTCTTTTTGACGAATTCCCCCATGTCACAGGGCGAGTGTACTTGGGTAATGGGTTGAAAAGCTCCCTCTCTGGTTCAGGGTCTAGGGTATTATGATAACCACGAGAGTCGCCTGGGATTGTGACAAGTCCGATGAGCCGGCCCCTCACACCCAAGCACTCACAGCAAGACGACAATAACTATCAGCAACGAAGAACAATCCACAAGCGCAATGGATGGAGAGGTTTAATTGCCACCAGCAAGACATCGTGTAACGGCTACAAACAATCTCCCATCGCCAGCCTTCAGGCTATTGACACAGACTCATGTTCCAGCCACATGCTTGCAAAGGTTACAGCCCTGGTGTTAGTGTTGCGTGAAGCAGCCCCTAACGCATGCGAGTGTGGTGCGCGGAGCTATCGGCCCCCGGCCGTCAAGTCCTAACGATGTACCAGCACGATCGTCCGGTACAGGCCTGATCTCACGAGTCTGAACGAACACCCGAACTGACCGTCCGGCACTTAGCAGATGCAGCGACTGGCCGTGAAGAAGTGTGCGTGAGCGTATGACTGTAAACTATCTCTATCTGTGAAGGAGTAAGCGTTCTAATGCACAAACTGTACTGTTGTAGATGTAGAGCCACTAAGCGACTATCCTGCATGAAAGCGGGTGGTGTAGTGTTTCTAAGAACACGGTTGCCTTGTTAAACAACGCCACTGTATGACGTAGCACTTATCTTTTGATAGTGCTACATTGCACTTATCTCTGCTAATGTTCTATTTATATTCGCTGATGTGCTTGCCCATCAGCTTCTCTCTATCCGCATGTCATATGACATATGACAGCTGCCCCCTTCACAAAATAACATGTTTGTAAAACATTTTCTTACTCTACTTATCCTACGACATGTATACGAATGATGGAGGCGACGTAAATTACTTTAAGTCGTACTCGACTCACGAATCTACCGTCATTGAAACACAGAATGCTTAGTTTAGTTTAGTTTAGTTTAGTTTATGGATCAACATCACGGCACACGGGTGCAACCCATAAGTGCTCCGTTCTCCTTCTAACTCAAACCTGAGTCTGGAGATACTCAGCTCAGTGCACGAACTCCGTAGCACCGCCGAGGAAATACTTTGGGTAGATTTTTAACTCGAAATTTTGCCCGGGCAGCGCCGTTAGGCTACTCTTTTTCGATTTCCAACTGCCAAGGGATATTTTACGTGCGCAACAATACACACGGGCTACCGATCTCACTACCCAGAGACCAGGGTGGATTTTTAAATAAATCCTGGTCCTCACTGGGGCCTGAACCCGGGACCTCCAGCACTCGAGGCGGACACCATACCTCGAGACCACGCAACCCCCACAGAATGCTACAATGAGCCAGCATAGAACGTGGGATATCAGACACAGGATTAAACCCGAAGTTCCGATCGCCGCCAGCTAATATATTTAATAGCTGTACTCGCGTTCACACGACCGACCACTTGTAACGATAGCAAGGTTCAAACACCGCCAGTACATATAATAAATGACTGTTAATCGCGTTCACATGCTGACCCCTTGTAAAAAGAACTATAGGCCTCTGTAACCCCGAGTACCTACAGCAAAAATAAACATATTATCCTGTGTTGTATACCCGACGTCCTCACAAGCTACTATGAGTGACTGATTTCCGTCGACGCAAGAATCGTATTATGTCGACTTTAATCTAAGTCAACATCCCTTTCCATCATTCGCCACATTTACCTAACATGTCGTTGGTGGCACACTAATATATATGTGTGATATATATCGAAACGTATTATATCTGTTTATTATATCAATTTAAACTAACTCTATTAGAATATGTATTATCTTGTTAATGTACGTGTATATTATTATGTATACTTGTGTCTTCTAATTTTCTTTCATCCATCCCTTTTCATTCATACGACACTAGACAACACATATGTGTAATTACATATACGTAAACACTTATCTATATGCTAACTAATGACATAAATAAATTAACTTAATTTAACCATTTCGTAGATTAAGAATATTCTGAATATTAACAAACTCTATCATAAAACACTAAATAGATATATGAATGAAATTAAAACAGTAATATTTCCAATAACATACTATGAACTATTTAATCAATCAATCATGTGCCATGCCGGAAACCGTGGGCGGTCATGACTCGCCATTTCACTCGATCACCAGTGTCGTGAATCAGCTCAGTGTTCATGTCTCGTCCATGCCATGTGGCCAAGCCATCCAGGTATTTTCCTCTCGGTCTTCCTCTTGGTCTGTTCCCTTCGATCTTGCCAGTTGTCACTAAGTTCTCCAATCCATTTCTTCTCATAACATGTCCAAAATATGTTGACTGTCTACATCTAATTTCTCCAATCAGTTTACGATGTTCATTTGTCTCCTGTAGTACTTGGTCATTGTTTTTTCTGTCTGTCCATGGTATTCTTTGCATTTTCCTCAGAAACCACATTTCTGCAGCCATCAGATGCTTTTCAGCTTGACTGCTCATTGTCCAAGTTTCACATCCATACAAAAGAACAGGCTCTATGTATCCCCTCAACACTCTTTTTCTCGTTTCAATTGACATCTTTTTATTGGTCAGAATGTTTTTCATCTTGCTAAAGGCTACCTTTGCCATGGCGATTCTTGTTCTAATCTCTTCAAGGCATCTCCCATCAGATGTTATGACTGTTCCAAGATAATTGTACCGATTCACTTATTGAAGAATATTTCCATTTACTTGTATATTACATTGTGGCACTTCTTCCTTCCTAGTGACGACCATAACCTGAGTCTTTTTACAATTTAATTCTAACCCCAGTTGCTCACTGTGTACAACAACCGCACCTACTAATTGTTTCAGGTCCTGTGCATTGTCTGCAATTAATACTGTATCATCTGCATATCTAATGTTATTGATGTTTCGTCCTCCAATGCTGATTCCATTTATATCCTCTACATTTCTGAAAATATTTTCACTGTATAGGGAAAAAAGATCTGGAGACATTACAGATCCCTGCCTAACACCTCTCTTAATTGGCTGATACTGTCCCACTTCATTATCAATCCTTATTGCAGCTTATTGTTTCCAATATATGTTTTTTATAATTCTAATGTCTTTCCCATCAATTTGTAGATTAGCAAGCATATCCAACATGCTGACATGTCTAACTCTATCAAAAGCCTTTGTATAGTCAATATTGTTGCGCACGTTCAATAACTGTTCGCAGCATATACACAGCATTTACTGTACCCTTTCCTTCTACAAACCCGCATTGTTCATCCCCTATTTCAGTTTGTATCTTCTTCCTCACTCTTTGCATGATAATTCTTAGCAAAATCTTTGTGATGTGACTCATTATACTAATTGTTCTATGTTGATCACATTCCAAGGTTCCTGATTTCTTTGGGATTGCAATAAATACAGAGTTACATAATTCAGGAGGTATATCTCCAGTATCATATAATGTGTTCAGCAGTCTGGTGACTTGCTCTAGTCCAAATTCTTCTAAAGCTTTAATCATTTCTGTTGTAATGTTATCTGCACCGGGGGCCTTGCCAGCTTTCATATGCTTAAGAACATTTCGAACCTCCATCTCCAAAATTGGCGGTCCTTCATTATTAAATCTAATATCATACTGTGCGTCTCTGTTATCATCATATAGGTGTTTCACATAATCTGTCCATACCTGTAGAATCTGGTCTTTTTCTATTATGATTTTGCCATCTTCAATTTTTAGACACCCTGTTGATGTACTTGTTCTTTTATTAGTAAGTTCCTGAATTCTTTTGTGCACTAATTTGGTATTTTGACTGTTGTGTTGGTGTTCAATTTCTAAGCACTTTTCCTAAAACCATGCTTCTTTTGCCTCCTTACATAATATTCTGACTTGTCTGTGAATTTCTTCATATTTGACAGAATTATTTTTGTTGAGTCTTCTTGTTTCCATGAGGTGTAAAATTTCTTCAGTCATCCATTTCTTACGACCCACCTTCTTTAATTTTGGAATAGTTGTTTCTGCAGCCACATTGATTGAATTCTTCAACGTTTCCCATTGATCATCCACATCCTGGAATAGGATCTCTAGATCAGACAACATTTCAAATCTGTTCTGTACTTCTATGTTGAATTTGTTTTGTATTTCCTTGTCATTACTCAATGTACACAAATCATATTTAGTGTTTCCTGTTATATACTTGACTTTCTTCAACTTTATCCTCAATGTTCCTGTGACTAATCTGTGGTCACTATAACAATCAGCACTGGGAACTGTTTTTGCTACTGTTAGCGCGTTTCTAAATCTTCTGCTAATCAGAATGTAGTCAATCTGGTTTCTAATCCTGCTATCAGGACTCCTCCATGTCAATAATCTTCTAGGGTGTTGCTTGAACCAGGTGTTTCCTACAATCATTTCCTGTTCTTTTGCCCACTCTACGAGTCTGTATCCTCTTTCATTTCTCTCTCCTAAACCATAGTTTCCTACTGTGTATTTATCCCCTTGATTTCCTACTTATGCATTGAAGTCCCCTATTATGATGTTTATTTCTGAATTTTTACATTTCTTTAAGGCAGACTCTATGTCATTATACAATTCTTCTACACTATCTTCACTGGATTCTCCTGTTTGGGGCATATACTTGAATAATATGTATGCTAAAAGGTCTGCCACTTAATTTAACTAGTAGAACTCTGTCCGACACGGCCCAATATCCTTGAACAGATTTTGCTGTTTTCCTGTCCAAAATAATTGTCTTTCCTCTATGACGATCTTCACCTCCAGAATAAATAATCTTGAAATCTTCCTCTATCTTGATGCCTGCTCCTGTCCATCTCGTTTCGCACATACCTAAAATATTAATTTTTTCCCTTTCAATTTCTTGTTTTATGTTCTCTAATTTTTCGTCGTCGTTTAACTTACTAACGTTCCAAGTTGCTAATTTTAACGTCTCTGTCCTTGTCTTGCGATGATCAGTCTTTAAGCGAATCATGATATACTAGGCACTTTTAAAGAGGTAGTTTGCCGTTTCTTTCCTCTATGGCAGTGACCTTACTGGTCGGAGACCGCAGCCATTGACTCAAGAAGAGTTCCTCTGCCTGCCGTCGTGAAGCTCGAGTCCATGACCCACAAATATCTGTCGGCTGCCCTCAAAATTTCATCCACCACCTGCCTTCCGTGGCTTCTTTTGAAAACTTCCAATAAAAGGAACAGAAAATAACATCACATAATCCACAGGAAAACACTATTCACAGGAAATCCATAGGAAATCACACGAAATCCAAAAGATAACACTAAATAGCGTCCCTCTGAAAAGTAACGCTTCATTTTGTCGCCATTGTACCGGAAGTATTATAGCGGAATTATTATACCTGAAGTATGAACTATTATAAATATAATAACGCATATCATTAAACTATAATTACTTAGCTAAGTAACCAAATGTTTACTATCACATAATTATCGTAATGTTAGTCGATCGTAAAATCGAAAATATTCTCGCACTAAATGTCCAAATGAAGATAAATGTCTTTTAGAAGATAACCAAATGACTTATCCAACTCTCTTCGAATGTTCCTACAACAGACGTCTACTGTCCTTGAAGCACAACAACTGTTCACGAAGCACAGGCAACACTGTTGTCCATGCCTCACACGTAAATGTCGATATGGCACCGGAAAAGTGTTCAGGCCTCACGAGCAAATGTCCACTCGACACAGGTAATAGTCTAAGTGACACAGATAAAATGTCCATTGGTTGGACAATTCTTCTACTCTGCAACATTAATAAAAATAAGTGACTAACCTCGCCTAAATAAAATATAAATAATTATGTGGCATTTCAGACATGTGTTATAGTCAGCATAATGCAACCATACAATTACACATTCATATATTCTCACTCAATTCACAATTAAGACATTTATGTACAGCACTCCTATAATCTATAATTGACTCAGTAAATCTGCCTAATTATTATCACTGCCAGAAATACGAGAAACAGTAAAATCATAGTCTTGAAGAAGTAATGCCCACCTATAAATACGGGCGTTCTTTGGTGATCCATCTTTAAAGATTTTTTGCTGCATATTATCTGAGATAACCAAGAATTTTCTCCCTAATAGGTATTTAGAGAATTTCTGAACAGCTTTCACAAAAGACAGTGCTTCAAGTTCTGTAATTGCATAGCGCTATTGAGTCTCATTTAACTTTATGCTCCAATATAGAACTGAATGTAACAATCCGTTATATTCCTGTAGCAAAATACACGATATAGAATGTGAACTGGCGTCAGTCTGAACGACAAAGTCTTTCGACATTTCGGGAATTCTGAGAAAAGGCGGAGAACTAAACAAAGATTATTATTTCCTGAAGAATTTTTTCATGTTCCTCCGATCATCTGATTTTGTTTGTTTGCTCTTTCTTTAGTAATTCTTATAACTGAGAAGTCATTTCAGTAAAATTTCTTATGAACTTCTGGTAATAATTGATAAGACCCAAAATTGTTCTGACTTCTTTTTTTGTTTTAGGGGAACTAATGTTGAGAATTTTAGTCACAATATTTGGATCAGTGTAGAGAAAACCTTTTGAAATTCTATGTCCTAAGAATTGAATTTCTTGAACTGAAATTTCAGTTTTGTAGGTTTAACAGTCAGACCGAACATTCGAATGCGACAAAAGACCTGTCTCAGAATATACGCATGATGAACAGTCTCAGTAGTATGAATGCATATATCATCATGTATGTAGCTATATCTGTGATGTATCTAAGTAACATTCTCATCATACGAGTAAAAGAAGCACTAGAGTTCTGAAGACCAAAAGGAAGATATAAAAATTCGTACAACCCTAATGGTGTAGCGAATGCCGTAATATGAATTGAATCTTCAGTCATCGGTATTTGCCAATACCCTTTTGTAAGATCTAATTTCGAAAACCATGTCGACATAGCCTTGCTAGCTATAAGGTCGTCGATTTGGGGCATTGGTTCAGCGTCGAGGTAAGTGAGTACATTCACTTTGCGATAGTCGACGCATATGCGAAGGTTCCCATCCTTCTTTTTAATAATATCAAGAGGCGAGCAGTAATGAGAAGAAGATTTGCGAATAATGCCTGCTTGTTCTAATTCCCAAATTTCCTTAATAACCCTATCCTGGTAATGCAATGGAATAGGATATGGTTTAGTTCTTACTGGTATTTGAGAGTTTAAATTGATGTGATGTTTGATGTAAGAAGTTTTACCTGGTGAATCTGAAAAGATGTCACTAAATTCTTCGAATAGTTTGCTAAACATTTCATAATCAGTCTGCGATAAATTTGTGTTTATGATAACTGATTTCCAACTACTTTTGTTTTCTACAATAGGTGTAGGGATCTTTTGTGGAATGGCATCCTCAGCTTGCTCATTTATTACTGAACATAAAGCAGCATCTTGTATGTCTTGATCAGCCACATCCGCTGAGGTGTCAAGCTGTCTCGAGTGATAAAGTTTTAGCATATTAATATGGTTTATCTAGTTTATCCCGAATCAAGATTTGATAATCTACATCAGATATTTTCTTTATAATTTTAAATGGCCATTATTTATATTCATTATTTACCTGATAATACCATATTCGCATAACACTATAATGCTATCATCTGTCTCTTTGTGTTAATCAGATACCAATTCTATATCATTATATAGCTTAGTATCTGTAAATTCATCCTTAACTCTCTTATAGTCATATTTCGGTATCATATAGACTGCCTTAGCGGATCAGTTTAAAGAGAGTTTCCCCAAACCTCTTAGTCTAATCACTTTAGCCAGTCCATAGTGTACCTCCATATTCGTCCAGAGATGTAACCCATCCCTTGGTACAGATCTAGTGTACTGTAATATCTGCGCAGGGGAGTTGCTTCTATCCCAGCACACCGTACCGCACCCTTACGTTATGTGTGGTTTTCTCTATACCTCAATTACCTATTATCGAAAATTTACCTTTGGTACTACAATAGCAATGTTGTGATAACAATTGCCCTCGCTTCGTACAAGTAATCATGATGTCAACTGAACCAAAACCTTGCATGTTTTAACCAAGCTTAGCACAATTTATTCACCGGAAAATATGAATTAAGTCCGTTGAAATCATGCTTCATCGTAGCCAAACTGTAGTCGTGTGTCATTAACCCACACACACGCCAACAATCAGGTGTCCATGCCGCATGATCTCCATGCTGTAACCAATCATAAGCTATTATTATTATTAAATTACACATTCTCACAACGCAACCATGTTATGCATCAATAACACATACACATAACAATAGTCCGTTGTCTTTACTATCACATATATTCAACACTTCGCATAGGAAGTCCTCCACCACATAACAATTACCCATGTCATATGCTGGAAGGCTGCCACATACGATGAGAACATATTATGAGAAGCGTCCTCGTCGCCACACAATGATTACCCACATAATGGGACGGAAACACACCCCTCCCGTTGTAAACCAAAACTTGATCATGCGAAATTCACTTCGCCAGGTGTTCACACTCATCTCATCTCATTTCATCTCATCATGTTCCTCTTGTACCTTGCGGTGTCGAGGTGAAGTATAAACTTCGTGAGAGTGCCCGGTTATGGGCTTCGTATATCGACATTCCCATGGATTCTGTTATTCCCTCCATCCAACGTTTACGTGGTCGGCCTCTTCCTCTGTTTCCATCTGGTCTGTACATCATTGCTTGTTGTGGAATGCTGTTGACTGGTAGCCTACTTGCATGGCCAAACCATTTGACTTGCTGCTTTCTAATAAAATCTAGAGCAGCTTTAACCCCTACTTTAGTCCTGATTTCTTCATTTCTGATCTTATCTCTTCTTGATACGTTGAGTATTCTTCTCAGAAACCTCATTTCTGTTGTTGTGATTTTTCTTTTCTCTTTTTCTGTCATTGTCCAGGTTTGGCATTGGTAGCACAGAGTTGGTAGGAAGATTGTGTTGTAAAGTGCCTTCTTAGTAGTTATTGATACATGTTTGTTCTTTAGTATTGGTGCCATTTGTCCAATGAGTTGATTTGCCTTATTGCACCTATTTTCGATCTCGTCTTCTGATCTGCCATTTGATGATATTATACTTCCTAGGTACTTGAAGCTCTTTACTTGTTTCAAGGGATGTTCGTTTAGGTGAATTGTTGCTGTTTGTTCTTCTTTAGTTATAGTGTTTATACTTCTTAGTTTTTCTACGACTACAGGTGTTCACACTGTCTGTTAATTTTCCACTGGACAAAGAGTCGCCACGTCCCTTGTAAACCACTACCAATAAAAAGAATACTTCTTTACTGAACGTTTCAGCTAGGGCCATTAGTTCTGATCTTGTCCAATCTGCAACCCCACTAATAGCAACAACTTTTTGTAACGATGACATGTTGCTTCGTTCTAACTATAACTAATATAGATCGTAGGGAACATACGCAGATAATAATACAGCAAATAGGTAATGTAACTTAGTAAAGTATAAAGACAAAGTTTACGCAAGTAAAGTGAAAGAGTTAAGACACAGCAAGATACTACAAATGTATCAACACAGGAAACTATGCACAACAAAGAATAAGTAATGCACAGCGAGATATAGCACAGCGACGTAAGTAGCACAGATGACGTCACTTGAGAAATGATGAAAGAAGAAAGAATATCATGTGTCAAAATCGCAGTATCCTGACCATAAATATATAATCTGAACAACCACAAACAAATTCTTAGCTTAATATTGGCGATCCTCCACACAGCAGTTGATTAAATGCGGCGTCCAACGTTCCCAAGTAAAATTTGACTGGAACTGGTAACGATTGTCAGACAATGAAGATACTTTGACTCCGACAAAACCACGATACGTTCTTTCATCAATCCAAGTTCAGCAGGCGTCAATTTCAACCAAAGACCTGCTGCTAGCGTTGATTTTGATCGAGGGAGGCGTCTGTTCTTGACCAACTTGTTTGCGTTGCTTCTGCGCCAACGAGGTGTCGGTTGGTGGTCAAAATTTTCTGGGTTGATTCAATACAACCGAGCCAACGAGATGTCGGTTGGCGGTCAAACTTGTCTATATTGATTCAATACAACCGAGGTGTCTGTTGATAATCAACCTTGGCTAATGTACCGACATGTTGTCACCGTGGGCAGCGCGCCTGCTGTTTCGATGTGTTGTAATAAACAGTAACGGTGGCACAGCGAAGACTTTGAACAACTTTGATCATAAAGTGAAACGACGACTTGCGGCTACCTGACTTATTATATATGGCTGCGGATGACGATGAGATCGAGCTCCCTGGACATAGCAGCTTTCCTGAGAGTGGTCACTGGTACCGATGTCCTACACCGTGTCAACTGGTTGGTTAACAACGCACCATCGAAGGAAAATGATAGATGAATCAGGGTACGCCACCTGATCACCAGCTTCGTAGATCGGCGTGATCCTTAATGACAGATGAATGTGTTCTCTGTATATCTGTAGTGTTGGAGTTTCTGCTATCCATAACCGGTGTCTTGACCTTCAATACCTCCGCCCAAGGACAATTCGACCGTTATAAACGTAGACAAACCATTCGTCGACAATTCAGACGATACTTCTCTTTTTGACGAATTCCCCCATGTCACAGGGCGAGTGTACTTGGGTAATGGGTTGAAAAGCTCCCTCTCTGGTTCAGGCTCTAGGGTATTATGATAACCACGAGAGTCGCCTGGGATTGTGACAAGGCCGATGAGCCGGCCTCTCACACCAAAGCACTCACAGCAAGACGACAATAACTATCAGCAACGAAGAACAATCCACAAGCGCAATGGATGGAGAGGTTTAATTGCCACCAGCAAGACATCGTGTAACGGCTACAAACAATCTCCCATCGCCAGCCTTCAGGCTATTGACGCAGATTTATGCTCCAGCCACATGCTTGCAAAGGTTACAGCCCTGGTGTTAGTGTTGCGTGAAGCAGCCCCTAACGCATGCGAGTGTGGTGCGCGGAGTTATCGGCCCCCGGCCGTCAAGTCCTAACGATGTACCAGCACGATCGTCCGACATAGGCACTGACCTGATCTCACGAGTCTGAACGAACACCCGAACTGACCGTCCGGCATTTAGCAGGTGCAGCGACTGGTCGTGAAGAAGTGTGCTTGCGCGTATGACTGTAGACTATCTCTATCTGTGAAGGAGTAAGCGTTCTAATGCACAAACTGTACTGTTGTAGATGCAGAGCGACTAAGCGACTATCCTGCATGAAAGCTGGTGGTGGAGTGTTTCTAAGAACACGGTGGCTTTGTTAAACAACGCCACTGTATGACGTAGCACTTATCTTTTGATAGTGCTACATTGCGCTTATCTCTGCTAATGTTCTATTTATATTCGCTGATGTGCTTGCCCATCAGCTTCTCTCTATCCACATGTCATGTGACATATGACACATGGCATTCCGTGTACCAACATTTCAGTTGATGGCAGATTTATCACAGAAATGAAACACATAATATGAAACGGATTTTATAGAATGAAGGACACCATATGCATGAAGTTCCTATTATCACATCTCATCTCATCATGTTCCTCTTGTACCTTGCGGTGTCGAGGTGAAGTATAAACATCGTGAGAGTGCCCGATTATGGGCTTCATGTATCGATATTCCCATGGACTCTGCTATTCCCCCCGTCTAACGTTTACGTGGTCGGCCTCTTCCTCTGTTTCCATCTGGTTTGTACATAATTGCTTGTTTTTGGTATGCTGTTGACTGGTAACCTACTTGCATGGCCAAACCATTTGACTTGCTGCTTTCTAATAAAATCTAGTGCTGCTATAAACCCCACTTGAGGCCTGATCTCTTCATTTCTGATCTTATCTCTTCTTGATACGTTGAGTATTCTTCTCAGGAATCTCATTTCTGTTATTGTGATTTTTCTTTTCTCTTTTTCTGTCATTGTCCAGGTTTGGCATTAGTAGCATAGAGTTGGTAGGAAGATTGCATTGTAAAATGCTTTCTTAGTAGTTATTGATACATGTTTGTTCTTTTGTATTGGTGCCATTTGTCCAATGAATTGGTTTGCCTTATTGCACCTATTTTCGATCTCGTCTTCTGATCTGCCATTTAATGATATTATACTTCCTAGGTACTTGAAACTCTTTACTTGTTTCAAGGGATGTTCGTTTAGGTGAATTGTTGTTGGTTTTTCTTCTTTAATTATAGTCATTACCTCTGTTTTGCTTGTGCTAATTTTCATGTTATGTTCACTACACATTTCGTTTACACTATTCATGTGGTCTTGTAATTCAGCTTCTGATTTTGCTATTAGTTCTTGGTCGTCCGCAAACAGGAGTTCTCTAATAGTTAGATATGCATATTGTTCTTCTTCTGTGTTCTCGTCATGTGGTATTCTTGCTCTCTGCTTGGCTGGTTTCTTTACATATGTTGTCTATATCTTATATATAAATTAGGATGTGCGTATGTATCTCTGTATGTATGTATGTATGTCCTTTATTTGTTCGCGAACGGCCCATCCGATTGAGATGAAATTTTCTACACGCCTTCCTTTCATTCCAGAGCTGTCAACTGTGATATTTTGTTAGTGTGAAATCGCCTGCTTACTCAGTATTATTTCATTTTTCATTTTTCATCATAATGTCATATATCTCAGGGGACCTAACTCTGTAAAAGTTATTTCAAGGGGCATAACTTTTCTGTATAACTTATAGTCATATTGTGGCATCGTTTTCAAAGATTTATAAACTCTTTGTCCATAGTTATGTACCGGCATATGAGTTATAATAAATAATGATACAATCTGTAAGGCATTTTCAAAGTTTTCATAAAAATGATGCACAATGCATAACATTGTAACTCATCTTTTTTTGCTTAAGAAGTTACTGTAGTCATGCAGGTGATTAGAAAGAGTTTTCATTAAAAATAATGGATGGTGTGTGGTAGAACGTTCTTTTAAGTTACATTTTTTTTGTTGTATGAATTTAATGAAGCCGGACAGGGTCAGGCAGACAGATAGACAGACAGACAGACAGATAGACAGTCGGGAACGGGAACTTATATGACTACTTATATGAATTAAATGAGATGCTCCACACCAGGAGCTGGGCGATGTCGGGCCGGGTCAGACAGACAGACAGACAGACAGTCGGGAACGGGAACTTATATGACTACTTATATGAATTAAATGAGATGCTCCACACCAGGAGCTGGGCAATGCCGGGCCGGGTCAGACAGACAGACAGACAGACAGACAGACAGACAGACAGACAGACAGACAGACAGACAGACAGACAGACAGACAGACAGACAGACAGACAGACAGTCGGTAACGGGAACGAGAACTTATATGACTACTTATATGAATTAAATGAGATGCTCTCCACCAGGGTCTGGGCGAAGCCGGGCAGGGTCAGCTAGTATGTTATAAACAAGAGAGGGGACAGGACACAACCTTGTCGTACTCCAGATGTTATGGTGAAGGGTTCTGAGTGTCCTCCAGTTGCTCTCACTATGCATTCACTGTTGTTATATAAGCTTCTACATAAATTTGTTAGATGTACTCACACCATATTGTTTAAAGATTTCCCACAGCTTGTTTCTATCTACTTTATAAAATGCCTTTTGTTGGTCGACAAAGGCTAAGTAGAGTGTTTAATTGAATTCGATTGATTTTTCTATAAGTTGTCTAAGAGCAAACACGGCATCTGTGAATCCTTTGTTTTTCCTAAATCCAAGTTGTGTTTCACTTAGCCGGGGTTCTATAGTAGTTCGTAATCTTTTCTCAAGAATTTTGCTAAATATTTTCTCAGTTCCTGTTATAGTACCTTAAAAAAAAAGTCTTGCATGTTGCGTGAAATCATTGTTAACGTATGATTGTGAATCCTTGACAATTAATAAGCAAGTAAGTAAACTATCCATTGAATCCACAGAAATGTGGTTGTAAAGAAAAATGCCGAAAATAACTTGAACAAACAAAATAAGCAACCTAATTGGTTTGAAAGAGTGTGAGATACAAACACAACATTTGACAAATAAATAACAGAGGCATCCATCATATCATGGCAGGTCTCTGGTAACACAAATGCCCCAACAATTATCATTGGAGAAAGGGCTGCCGACTTGATTCAGGGTGACTCATTGTCATCGGGAAGAGTTGTAGGCTAGTTTGCAGTTATAGGAGAACAAGAGAGAATATATTTGCCACATTATGAGATGTGAAAAAAATAAAACTGGCAGATGCCCTAGGTAACAACAGCAAAGATTTCTGGAAACAGTTACCCAGGATGACATCCTGAGACTTTAACAGCCTTTCATCGTGTCATGGAAGAATGTCAACACAAGAACTAATACCTTCTGTTGGAGATCGCTAGATGCAGAAAATCATGCTCACACTAGCCCGTTATCAAGGCAATTGATTATGATGATATATGGCAACCCAAACTAAAACCTCTTGGGAAATAAAGGCAGCCGACACCACTGAGTCAATAACTCACAGCGTGCCGATATATAGATTTAAATGTGTATCTCTCACCATATGTCTAGTGTGCCTTCAAGCATGTGCAAGGGTCGGTTACTATTGTAACGCAATTATGTTGTCTAATATCTGCATGATGGTTCCGATCGATGTGCTAGCAACATATGTGGGTTGAGAGTTGGCAGAGAAGAGCCTTCAGGTCCGAGCGTACACATCTCAAGAGTCCAAAATAAAGAATGGCTCCTAAGTTTTAAGCGCTTTTCCTAATTATCAGTCGAATATAAAACAACACGATATTACAATCAATCAATCAATCATGTGCCATGCCGGAAAGCGTGGGCGGTCATGATTCGCCATTTCACTCGATCACCAGAGTCGTGGATCAGCTCAGTGTTCCTGTCTCGTCCATGCCATGTGGCCAAGCCATCCAGGTATTTTCCTCTCGGTCTTCCTCTTGGTCTGTTCCCCTCGATCTTGCCAGCTGTCACCAAGTTCTCCAGTCCATTTCTTCTCATAACATGTCCAAAAAATTTTGACTGTCTACGTCTAATTTCTCTAATCAATCTACGATTTTCATTTGTCTCTTGTAGTACTTGGTCATTGGTCTTTCTATCTGTCCATGGTATTCTTTGCATTTTCCTCAGAAACCACATTTCTGCAGCCATCAGATGTTTTTCAGCTTGACTGCACATTGTCCAAGTTTCACATCCATACAAAAGAACAGGCTCTATGTATCCCCTCAACACTCTTTTTCTCGTTTCAATTGACATCATTTTATTGGTCAGAATGTTTTTCATCTTGCTAAAGGCTACCTTCGCAATGGCGATTCTTGTTCTAATCTCTTCAAGGCATCTGCCATCAGATGTTATGACTGTTCCGAGATAATTGAACCGATTCACTTGCTGAAGAATATTCCCATTTACTTGTATATTACATTGTGGTACTTCGTTCTTCCTAGTGACGACCATAACCTGTGTCTTCCTACAATTTAATTCCAACAAATATTACAACAAATAAGTTATTCTTAGCATGTACCCCAGAACAGCAATTTAGGATCTATAACCTCGCATGCCATCTTCTGGATTCGCAGGTATTCGGGAATGTCAAAAACTTGTCGACACTAAACCTATGCGAGATATTGGCGCTGAGTTAACCGAGAAATGGCCGGAATACGCCTGCAGGCAGTATAAATACGACTCTCACGAGTACTGGGAATGTCTTGTTAAACACAGACCGGTCAGTACCATCCTGTTGGGACATGTAAGATGGGCCCCAAGGGAGACAGATCTGCTGTAGTTGACTCGGAGTTAAGGTAACTGTACAACCTTGTGTACGTGCTTATCTTATTGTTGAAGATTGCAGCTAGAAATACTGTGTTTATACTCCAAAAATTAGATTCACATGACCACTCAGACAGCAAAACGTTGTGTATTTTGGGATATCTTATATGCAGGTTCTTAGTTATAGTTCACATGTTTTTATGAGAAAATGCATATAACACAAGAGCATTATCTCTGAAACCCCGCGGAGACTGCACAGCTCTTATATCTGTTTACTTTGTTCAATCTAGCTAGACAGTTATCTTTTGTTTTCGACTCATATTAGGCAATTAATAATGCAGTTTCCAAAAATCATCATCCAGTGCCATGCCGGCTGGCGTGGGAGATAATGCATCTCCACATATTGTGATCGCCGACTGCATGGTTCAAATTGTCTGTTGACTCCCTTCCGTGCCATTACACAAGACTGTCAAGAATCTTGTCACGCTGTCCTGCTCTGTCTATCTGTCCGCAAGTCTTCCAGGCTGCCACGACTGGTTCCAGTTTTTGTCTTCTCATAACGTGGGCCACAAAACGATGACTGCCTCTTTTTGATGTTTGTGATAAGTTGTCTTTGCAACTCAGCTTCCTTTAAAACGTCTTGATTGTTCATTTTGGCTGTTCAATTAATGCTCATCATTCTTCTACAAAACCACATATCCAAGGCTTCCATGGATTTTTTCGCCAGTTTACAAATTGTCTAGGATTCGCAGCAGTATGTTAAACTGGTTATATGTAACAGGTAAGAACTCTGTTTCCCCTAGCATTCACGGACAGTGGTTTCTTGCACAAAACGTTCTTCATTTGATAGAATGCAGTTTTTGCTTGCCCTATTCTGTTGAGTTGAGTTGAGTTAAGAACCGACATCACTGCACTCAGGGCATTCCCATATGTGCTCCGTCCCCTCATTCAACAACCAGCGAAGAGTCATACTACTAATCGTTCCCACCGCTATCTGATGTAAAGTTCCCCTGGTCATCACTCTCAGTTTTGAGATTCTCTCCAGACACCCTACCGATACCCCGCAGTCTCATTCTTTCCACATACAGGTTCTCAATCTGTTCTCCACCTTCTCCACCTGGTCTCAAAAATGCATGACCACCCCCACCCCCTTGTCCATAAGCAATCTGCCACCAAGAGGTGCATTCCCTGCCAGCATATCAGCCTGTTCATTCCCCCGCACCACCGCATGCTCAGAGCAAAATATCCATAAAATTCTCATAATGTGTGACCTCTGAAGCGACGATAGTAGCATTGTATATTGCATACTAGCCGTAAAATGTGGAGTCTCCACATTTTACTAAGAACAAAGAAGGAGGAGAGGGGGAGACGGGAGAAGCGTTTTTTTTTAGTAAGCGCAAAGAAGGAGGTGCGGGCGATACAACTCGTGAATAAATAATCGAGTATTTTTGGTAATATTACATCCCCTTTTTAATGTTTTTTTTTTAAATTTAAATTTTTTTCTTTAACTTGTTAAGATCGATGTTTTCGCGGGCGTTTTTAACAACTTCTGGACTAAGGGATGGATCTACCCATATTATTTGGGAGGTGTGGTGGCGGGGATGTATAGTGACGTCAACGGCACCTCATTTGTGTTTCTTTGGGATGTTAAGATCGGTGTTTTTGGCGGGAAATTAACAAAAAATTAAATAAATGCTACTCAAGGGTGTGATTAAGGGGAAGTCTCCACATCTCCTGTGTATACCATTGGGTTGGTAAGGTCGGTGTCTTGGGTGGAAAAGGTCTGGTCTACTATAGGCTGTGGGGGAGGGGGTGTCCTCCCAACGGCCGGTCAGCGACGAGTGACAGCTAGTCCGAGTAAACACGGACAACAGTCTTCACCACTGTACCTACGCTTTCCGAAACATAACATAACTACAAAAAAGCAGAATACGATATAACCATAAACGTCACCAGCTGTTACAAATATTGATAACACACGATCGTATAAATGACTAAGCCCTTAATCCCAGAGGCTTATCTTCACCATTATAAATGTGTCAGGTCATTAATATCAGTCACCATAATTGAGCGCAGGGGACTAATATACCTCCACTATTGCAAATAGGTCTGCCAGGTAATAATAATCCTTATAAATGTCATTGGGACATTAAGGGCTTAACACTTATTTAAATATTGAGCACAACCCACTACTGGCAACGCTGATCGTATTCTGGTATTAACCTAAGGCCTATCCACGTCAATATGGAAGCACTTACTAGTGCTTCCATATTGACGTGGATAGGCCTTAGGTTCATACCAGAATACGATCAGCGTTGATAGTAGTGGGTTGTGCTCATTATTTAAATCTCAAATCCCGAAACAACAAAATAAATTAACACTTATTGTCGGGAAATCTACTAAAAATCAATATACCTATCCTCGTTTCTTCTCGTAATTGTGGTAGGGGTTTATAGACTCAGTGTATGTGTCCTTAATCAGTTAAAACATGTGGTATGAGTAGGAGATATAACAATCAGTATCATCATGTGCCACGCCGATCTTATATCGCAGAATTACCTTATTCTTGTGTCTTGGAAAATGATTGTGGCTTGAAAAAGGGTGATATACTATGTTATTGGATGTGTATATAGACTGACCAATAGGTCAAGTTGATACATGTCACCCCTGTCAACTCATTGTAGCGGTGTTGTGACGTGGTCTCCTATAACAACAGGGTGTAAAATTAACAAAAAAATGTATCATAGCAACTCAGTAGTCATACCTCTATATATCTGTGTCCTGAGGTTGTCTGAAGTGTTCTTTAGGAAAGTATCGGGTATTTGTGTAGATACATTTATCGCCGTGTATAGATATGTGTAGTACTATTGGCAAGAGTATGTAATGTATACATTATCAGAGTGTGTTGCCTTACACAGCTGGTATGTTTTCTGTATGTTTTGTTCTAGTGCCATGTATTATTTGGAGGGGGTTTAATGAGACTGTCTAGTGATTTTGTTTTTTCAAACATTTTTTTCCGCAGAAACAGCATCTCAAGTGTCATTAGATGCTTTTCAGTTTGCCTTCTCATTGTCATCTCTTCATATTCATAAAAACGTACAGGTTCTTTGTAGTACTTAAACACTCTTTTTATCGTTGACCATTATATTAGTCAGCGTGTTTTTCAACTTGCAAAAATAACTACCTTCGTAACAGTGATTCTTGGTATAGTCTCTTAAAACTACCCCCCTCCCCCACCCCCACCAGATATTGCTGTTTTTTTTTTCTTTCCTTCTTGTAGTCTTCCCATTTAATTCCCCCACGTCTCTACTCTTATGTATCAGTGTGTTAGAAGAAAACCAAAAGATCAAAATGTAACACATACAAACCGATACATCGGTATTCTGCTTGTCTGAATACTTCTTTACCTCGACCAGTCGATTCGGTTCAAAGCTGCTAAGACTCGTGTGAAGTTAAAACAGATCTGGGGACACTACACATCCCTGTCTCACACCTCTCTTAATAGGCTGATATTGGCTTACTTCATTATCAACTCTTATGGCAGCTTGTTGTTTCAAATATATGTTTTTTACAAGTCTAAGGTTTTTTCCATCAATTTGTAGATATTCAAGCATCCTTATCATGTCGACATGTCTCACTTTATCGAAAGCCTTTGTGTAGTCAATAAAGCAAAGGTGTGGATCTTTGTTTACTTCTATAGAACGTTCGATTACGGTTCTCAGTATATACACAGCATTTACTGTACCCTTGCATTCTACAAACCCACATTGTTCTTCTCCTATTTCAGGTTGTATTTTCCTCCTAACTTACTAACTCCTGTTTACTGTACAAACTGAACGTGATAGTTCGCAACCTCATCTAACATCGTAGTTAATGGGTTGAAAAGTTCCAATTTATTCAATTCTCATGGTTGTTGTTTGTTGCTCATACGCGTCCCTTATACTCAAATTGTTACCGTCAGTGCTTAAACTTTAGAATATTCTAATAATGTCTTCGTGTTTCACGTTATCGCATGCTCTAATAAAGTACACATATAGATCCCTGTTCATTTCATCTTGCTGTCTATTAATATTCTCATGAGTTACATGGCGTTCTGTGTGCATTTAACGTCTACAAATCCACACTGCTCATCTTCAATTTTTGGTTATATGTTATTTCTTATTCTGCTCATTATAATTTGCATCAGCATATAAAAAGCATGATTCTTTTAACAAATAATGTGATGTACTCCACAATCCGTTGCACTAGATTTCTGTGATAGAGCTATGAAAATAAATTTTAAGAGATCGTAATGTATGTATCCATTGTATGGACGTTATTCAACATTGTTGTTATCGCTTCTATACCAATTTCACAAACAGCTTTAATTTCTTCGACACAGATGTTATCTGGCCCGGGATTTGCCTTTCCCCATGTGTTGTATAGCATCGTCAACTTCTTTTTTCAGTACTGATGGTCCTTCACGTTGATTGTATGTGCTTGTTTCTAATCTGCCATCATCCTAATATATCGTTATATCTCTTTTGTCCATCTTTCAATTACGTTTTATTTGTCCTTCTTACCTTTGGTTTATTTTTTGTTATCAAACAAATCCTTGCTGTTTGCTTTTTAATGTCCGATAATTCCGACATCTTTTTGTACTTAAACAAAGAAGCCTCAAACAATATGCTACACGATGTATTGCCTGGCATATGTCGCTGCAACTCGGCAGGTGCACACAGCAGTTATATATCATATGAAGTGAATAATATTTAAGCTGAAACAATTAAAACATACAGTCACACGTATTGTTCACATGTGGAACATCTGTTATCCCCACGGTAATTTCACATTTTCAACGCTCTCTTTCTGTCTGCACAAAGCCGGATGGAACAGCTTAATTGCTAATGTCTCAACATATAGTGTTTCTAATTGTTGCTCCTCAATTTCCGTTCACTGGCTATTTAGGAAGACTTCTTTCGCTTCCTCACATTCTCGTAGACATCTCAACAAAATTGTTATATTCATTTTGATTCTGTTTACTTTTTTCTTCTAGTGTTCAACAGTCTATCATTCATTTCTTCCATCTTCTATTTCTTATGCGCCGCCACCATTATTTTTTGTATTATTTCCTGGTTTATGATCAGTATTAATGTCTGTGTTTGGGAGGGCTCTTGAGCCCACTAGTTGTTTTATGTCTGTTTTTCTAAGAAGAAGAAGAAGAAGAAGAAGAAGAAGAAGAAGAAGAAGAAGAAGAAGAAGAAGAAGAAGAAGAAGAAGAAGAAGAAGAAGAAGAAGAAGAAGAAGAAGAAGAAGAAGAAGAAGAAGAAGAAGACAAGAAAGAAGAAGAAGAGGAAGAAGAAGAAGAAGAAGAAGAAGAAGAAGAAGAAGAAGAAGAAGAAGAAGAAGAAGAAGAAGAAGAAGAAGAAGAAGAAGAAGAAGAAGAAGAAGAAGAAGAAGGAGGAGGAGGAGGAGGAGGAGGAGGAGGAGGAGGAGGAGGAGGAGGAGGAGGAGATGAAGACGAAATGAGTCTGGTTTCTGCTGATGTCTAGTAAAGTTTGCTGTCTGTGCCTTTAGTGTATTTTACATACATGAATTTCTTATTTGTTCCTAGAGTACACGGCATTTACGGACTACGTGTGGCCGACGCTTCCATTATGCCGTGGCAGGTCTCTGGTAACACAAATGCCCCAACAATTATGATTGGTGAAAGGGCTGCCGACTTGATTAAAGGTGACCAGTTGCCGCCTTTAGACTTGTAAGACTGTCTGCAGTGTCTGAGAACAAGACATACATTGTGAACAGGGGGACCATGTTGTCAGCAACAGCTATAATATGTGTGCAAAACTACTATTTAATAGCAACAAAAAAAGATCTATGCAAAATGTTATGATATTTGTATCTTTCTATACCATTTTAATCCTGCTTAAATGAACACTGAAAGACAATGGTATTAATCTGGACAAGTGCAGACACAGAACTATAACGATACATACATGAGGCGGAAGCTGTATAACGGACACCGGAACCAAATAGGACGAAAAGAAATAACTACAGTTTATAACATACAAAAACATCTTGTTCAAAAGAGCTTGTGACTGAAAGTTAAACACAACATAATTCCCGCTAGTTAATAGAATCATTTGTAACACACGGATGTGATTCCTGGACAAATAGTAAACAAGCAACAACAACAAAATCGTCATTTGTATTATTTCTTCATGATGTTTGTGTCCATGCCTGTGTAATATGTGTTTGTATTGGCTTGTCAATGATTTTAACCATAATAATAATATCTGAAATGTCATTATCATATCTCAAAATCATATCTGATTTATAGACTATACTAAAGTAAATGGTGTTAATTTGGGGTGTTTTTTTTAATATCCTTTACAGGACATCGCTGTCAACATCAGCATCTTTCAGCTGTATGTTGATTTCTTGGCAAGATTACGCTCAGTAGTTTGCCATTGCTTTCTGAGCGGCCGGCTCAGTTATCCCGCAAGTCACCAGCGGGGGTCGAACCGCTCCCAGCTCTCGCCCCGCTACGAGACTCTGCGTGATAAACGGGATTACAGAGAAAGTGTTGTAACCCCTCGGCCAGAGAGACCGGCTAATTTGGGGTAAGTGTAGAAATTCAATTATCTAGTCATATACTTCCGGTACAATGGCGACAAGATGAAGCGTTACTTTTCAGAGGGACGCTATTTAGTGTTTTTCATTGGATTTCGTGTGATTTCCTTTGGATTCCCTGTGAATAGTGTTTCCCTGTGGATTATGTGATGTTATATTGTGTTCCTTTTATTGGAAGTTTTCAAAAGAAGCCACGGAAGGCAGGTGGTGGATGTAATTTTGAGGGCAGCCGACAGATATTTGTGGGGCATGGCCTCGATTTACACGACGGCAGGCAAAGGAACTCGTCTTGAGTCAATGGCTGCGGTCTCCGACCAGTAAGGTCACTGACATAGAGGAAAGCAACGGCAAACTACATCTTTAAAAGTGCCTAGTATATCATGATTCGCTTAAAGACCGATCATCGCAAGACAAGGACAGAGACGTTAAAATTAGCAACTTGGAACGTTAGGACGTTAAACAACGACGGAAAATTAGAAAACATAAAACAAGAAATTGAAAGGCAAAAAATTAATATTTTAGGTATGTGCGAAACGAGATGGACAGGAGCAGGCATCAAGATAGAGAAGATTTCAAGATTATTTATTCTGGAGGTGAAGTGGGAGTGGCAATTATTCTGGACCGGAAAACATCAAAATCTATTCAAGGATATTGGGCCGTGTCGGACAGAGTTCTACTAGTTAAATTAAGTGGCAGACCTTTCAGCATAAATATTATTCAAGTATATGCCCCAACAGGAGAATCCAGTGAAGATAGCGTAGAAGAATTTTATAATGACACAGAGTCTGCCTTAAAGAAATGTAAAAATTCAGAAATAAACATCATAATAGGGGACTTCAATGCAAAAGTAGGAAATCAAGGAGATAGATACACAGTAGGAAACTATGGTTTAGGAGAGAGAAATGAAAGAGAATACAGACTCGTAGAGTGGGCAAAAGAACAGGAAATGATTGTAGGAAACACCTGGTTCAAACAACACCCTAGAAGATTATGGACATGGAGGAGTCCTGATAGCAGGATTACAAACCAGATTGACTACATTCTCATTAGCAGAAGATTTAGAAACGCGCTAACAATAGCAAAAACAGTTCCCAGTGCTGATTGTTATAGTGACCACAGATTACTCACAGGAACATTGAGGATAAAGTTGAAGAAAGTCAAGTATATAACAGGAAACACTAAATATGATTTGTGTACATTGAGTAATGACAAGGAAATACAAAACAAATTCAACATAGAAGTACAGAACAGATTTGAAATTCTGTCTGATCTAGAGATCCTATTCCAGGATGTGGATGATCAATGGGAAACGTTGAAGAATTCAATCAATGTGGCTGCAGAAACAACTATTCCAAAATTAAAAAAGGTGGGTCGTAAGAAATGGATGACTGAAGAAATTTTACACCTCATGGAAACAAGAAGACTCAGCAAAAATAATTCTGTCAAATATGAAGAAATTCACAGACAAGTCAGAACATTATGTAAGGAGGCAAAAGAAGCATGGCTTGAGGAAAAGTGCTTAGAAATTGAAAGCCAACACAACAGTCAAAATACCAAATTAGTGCACAAAAGAATTCAGGAACTTACTAATAAAAGAACAAGTACATCAACCGGGTGTCTAAAAACTGAAGATGGCAAAATCATAATAGAAAAAGACCAGATTCTACAGGTATGGACAGATTATGTGAAACACCTTTATGATGATAACAGAGACGAACAGTATGATATTAGATTGAATAATGAAGGACCGCCAATTTTGGAGATGGAGGTTCGAAATGTTCTTAAGCATATGAAAGCTGGCAAGGCCCCCGGTGCAGATAACAACACAACAGAAATGATTAAAGCTTTAGAAGAATTTGGACTAGATCAAGTCACCAGACTGCTGAACACATTATATGATACTGGAGATATACCTCCTGAATTATGTAACTCTATATTTATTGCAATCCCAAAGAAATCAGGAACCTTGGAATGTGATCAACACAGAACAATTAGTATAATGAGTCACATCACAAAGATTTTGCTAAGAATTATCATGCAAAGAATGAGGAAGAAGATACAACCTGAAATAGGGGAAGAACAATGCGGGTTTGTAGAAGGAAAGGGTACAGTAAATGCTGTGTATATGCTGCGAACAATTATTGAACGTGCTATAGAAGTAAACAAGGATATACATCTTTGCTTTATTGACTATACAAAGGCTTTTGATTGCGTTAGACATGTCAGCATGGTGGATATGCTTGCAGATCTACAAATTGATGGGAAAGACATTAGACTTATAAAAAACATATATTGGAAACAACAAGCTGCAATAAGGATTGATAATGAAGTGGGACAGTATCAGCCAATTAAGAGAGGTGTTGGCAGGGATGTGTGATGTCTCCAGATCTTTTTTCCCTGTACAGTGAAAATATTTTCAGAAATGTAGAGGATATAAATGGAATCAGCATTGGAGGACGAAACATCAATAACATTAGATATGCAGATGATACAGTATTAATTGCAGAAAACGAGCAGGACCTGCAACAATTAGTAGATGCAGTTGTTTTACACAGTGAGCAACTGGGGTTAGAATTAAATTGTAAAAAGACTCAGGTTATGGTCGTCAGTAGGAAGGAAGAAGTGCCACAATGTAATATACAAGTAAATGGAAATATTCTTCAACAAGTGAATCGGTACAATTATCTTGGAACAGTTATAACATCTGATGGGAGATGCCTTGAAGAGATTAGAACAAGAATCGCCATGGCGAAAGTAGCCTTTAGCAAGATGAAAAACATTCTGACCAATAAGAAGATGTCAATTGAAACGAGAAAAAGAGTGTTGAGGGGATACATAGAGCCTGTTCTTTTGTATGGATGTGAAACTTGGACAATGAGCAGTCAAGCTGAAAGGCATCTGATGGCTGCGGAAATGTGGTTTCTGAGGAAAATGCAAAGAATACCATGGACAGATAGAAAAGCCAATGACCAAGTACTACAGGAGACAAATGAACATCGTAAAATGATTAGAGAAATTAGACGTAGACAGTAAAAATTTTTTGGACATGTTATGAGAAGAAATGGATTGGAGAACTTAGTGACAACTGGCAAGATCGAGGGGAACAGACCAAGAGGAAGACCGAGAGGAAAATACCTGGATGGCTTGGCCACATGGCATGGACGAGACAGGAACACTGAGCTGATCCACGACACTGGTGATCGAGTGAAATGGCGAGTCATGACCGCCCACGCTTTCCGGCATGGCACATGATTGATTGAGTCATATAGATAACTTCCGATGAAAGATATGCCACACATGTAAAGAACAAAACAAACAAGCTGAGCAGCATTTCATAAAATGAAGAACATCTCATCTAATTAATTTAATATGTCACTTCACGTGAGGAAAACAACATGCTTGCATGTTACATAGAACCAGTTTTAATCGTTGGCTGTGAATACTTGACAATCAGAAAACAAACATATACAAAACACTTAAAAGTTTCACCGATGTAATCTATCAATAGAACGTTGAAACTACCATTGATCGCTACAATGAATAATCTACACGCTTTGAAAGAGGTTAGGATTTAAAGAAAAGTTATCACAAACATAAGAAAGAGACAGTTATCATTTAGGCCACATTATGAGATGACATAAGCTGGAACACATTGTGACAACTTGGCATGTATGTAGAAACAACCATATAGAAAGAACGAACCAACAAACTTTATTTTCAAAACGTCACAAATTGGGCTCGTGGGATATTCTGACATTCGGTCCTTTCTATTGCTCATCTTTTGGTTATCTACTGTACATGTTACATTCACATATTGGGGGGGGGGGGGGGGGAATGGGGGGGGGGATGGGGGGGGTGGCATTGTCACATGAATGTTTTGAACATATACAATGCATATTACTATATTATGAGACAGGTAGGCAGGCAGACACACATATACACACACACCTATAAACATACATATCTGTATACATACTTACATTGGTTACACGTCACCCACTCAATTAATAACACACAAATACACTCTCCCTCGCAACACAAATACTCACAATCACAAATTCACTAGCAAAAATTTACTTATGCTTACATACGTACTTACATACCCCCCCCCCTCTCTCTCTATCTCTCTCTCTCTCTCTCTCTCTCTCTCTCTCTCTCTCTCTCTCTCTCTCTCCCCCTTGTTACCTTTGTTTTTTGTTTTCAAACAAATCCTTGCTGTTTGCTTTTTAATGTCCGATAATTCCGACATTTTTTGTACTTAAACACAGAAGCCTCAAACAATATGCTACACGATGTATTGCCTGGCATATGTCGCTGCAACTCGGCAGGTGCACACAGCAGTTATATATCATATGAAGTGAATAATATTTAAGCTGAAACAATTTCACAAATTCACTAACAAAAATCTACTTATGCAAACATACGTACTCTCTCTCTCTCTCTCTCTCTCTCTCTCTCTCTCTCTCTCTCTCTCTCTCTCTCTCTCTCTCTCTCTCTCTCGCATATATATATATATATATATATATATATGTATATATATATATATATATATATATATATATATATATATATATATATATATATATGTACACACACTCACATATCATCATTCATAACTACAGCAGAGCTCACGCATACACTCCTTCCCATACAAACATAATCGACAGATACACACTTTCACACTGACCAATACAAAGCGGCGGAGTACGTTAAACTCGTTTTATATCAGTCTATCCTAAGTTTAGGGACATGAAGTATGTCTAGTTGTTCTGTATGTATTATACGCTACGTTATATTGTAACAATGCCAAAGGTTGATTTATTTGGTTGTTTCGGGATTTGAAATTTAAGGATTGAAAACAACCCACAACTGGCAACGCTGATCGTATTCCGGTACGAACCTACGGCCTTGTCCACGTCAATTTGGAAGCATTATACTCGAGTTTCGCTTTCGTTTGAGCTCGTCAGTAGTGCATATCCTTGACCGGACCCGGAAACAAACCCCGGATCACTGGCATGCGACGCGGGTATGTAACTACTAGACCACGCGGTACACGCTAGACGCAACCAAATTCTCACACTAGAATATCACAACGTACCCATCGTAGGCCATAGCTCAAAATTTGCCCGATCGCCTCGATTGATATCCGTCATTCGATGTGGCCCCGAATGATCAGGTCTTCTCGGCTGGCATGGCACACCAGGCCGCCTTAAGTCCAGCAAGCAATAATCAAATTATTCAACATCAAAAATCAAACGAGTGCGAAACTCGAGTTTAGTGCTTCCAAATTGACGCGGAAAAGGCCTAGGTTCGTACCGGAATACGATCAGCGCTGTCAGTTGTGGGTTGTGCTCAATCTTTAAATCTCAAATCCCGAAACAACCAAATAAATCAATTTGATATTTGAATATTGATTTTGAATATTGTCTTTGGACAATATGATTGTTAAGGCTGACGTGCCAAGTCTTACGATAAACGGCAGAAATGTTAACAGTGAGATTCAACTGAGGTACCTGGGAATTAACTTCGACAGAAGCCTGTCATTCAGGGATCATATGGAAGCAGCCATTATGAGATATAAGAAGTGACTAGGAGCGCCGAAGATCGTGTCAACAATGAACATGGAGCAAACAATGTTGTTCATACTCTATCATTATTGAATTCTGTCAGTAATTGAGTATGGATTGGAACGGCTGACAGTGTCAAAGAGTCAACTGGTAAAACTAGAGAGCATAAAGAATGAATCTCTTCGAGTGATACTGGGATGCACAGGGTACACGCTAGTATTTTGTATGCGACACGCTCTGCTTTACCCACGATCGATTGCAGACAATCTCAAGGTGCTACAGGTTAAATCAGATCTACAAGTAGCTGCAGGCACGAACACCACCTACATATAAAGCCCTGGACACAGTTGAGGACCTCAGACTGATCAGAGGAACATCATAGATGGCTCTGGCAATGGTCAATCAGAGAAGTGTGCATGCTTGATAGCGCTGAGAGAAGAGAGGACTGAGAATTCCAGTGGAAGTCAGACCTGTGCAGCTTCATAAAAATGTTGGATCGGGAATGCAGAGGTTGTCCGGCAGGCTGCACTTAATGGGAGATGCAACAATTCGTGACCAAGCGATGTAATAATCTACACGGATGACTCTGTGCTAAGAGGTAACATGTTCGCGGCGAAGGTTGGTCCTCAGATATGCTAACGTGGTGGGAAACAAGCGGGCGGACAGGTTTTCCAGGTCTGCACTTGGTAAGGTATTGGTGCATGCTAAGGCAGGTGCAATCTAGATCCTTTAGAATCGTGTATAGTGCAGCAGAGATTAGAACAAGAATCGCTATGGCGAAGACAACCTTTTGCAAAAAACATACTGACCAATATAAAGATGGCAATTGCAAGGAGCAAAAAGAGTATTAAAATGCTACATAAAAAAGTAGTTTTGTATGGACGTGAAACACCTGCAATGAACAGACAAGCTGAAAAACAAACAATCTAATGGCAGTAGACATGTGGTTTCTGGAGACAATGCCATGTATACCATGAAGCTACAAGAAGCAAATGAAAACTGTCGACTAATTAGAGATATTAGACGTTGACAACATATTTGGACATGTTATAGCTTGTCTCCCTGGCCAAGGTGTTAAACGACTTTCTCCGTAATCTCATTTATCCATATAGGGTAACGTAGCGCGCGAGAATTTGTAGCGGTTCTCACCGCGTTGGTGACTTACGGGATAAGTGAGCCGGCCGCTCAGAAAGCAATGGCAAACTACTGAGCGTAATCTTGCCAAGAAATCAACAACAGCGGTAAAATGCTGCTGTTGACAGCGATGTCCTGTAAAGGATATGCTAAGAACCAAAAAAAAATAATAAGAAATAAAATGGATAACATGGTGAGAACTGGGGAAAAGAACCCGGTGAAAGCAGAGAAGTAAATATCTGGATGGCTTGACCACGTGACATGGCTGAGACAAAAACACGGAGCTGATCCACGACTCTGGTGATCGAGTGAGATGGCAGAACATGACCGCCCACGTTTATCGGCATGGCTCATGATGGATGGATGGATATATATATCCTGTCAAGAATCTCCCCTGACTGTCTTTCCCTATCTCGCTTGACAAAAATCTTTCCAGTGGCGACATGTTCCAGTATCTCTATTCTCAAGTTCTGGCTAACTTCGTAACTGTGCAACGATAAAACAGCAATGTCGCATTATTCGAGTTTGGGTGACAAATGTTTACTTTCTAAAGAAGTTAATATTGAAGTCCAACGACCGGTACAGGGAATTAACCTCTTAACCCACCGTCAGCCACCGGAAGATTAAGCGTAAACGCAATGAACACAGGCCACACTGACTTCTTCATTTTAGCGTACAGCCACTATTTTAGGCTCGGGCAGTTTTAGAGCTAAAACACTAATCCGCTAAGATAAGACAAGGATCTCTCATCACTCAGTGAGGCATCCTGCGTTTATTGTGTTAGATCCTATGTTAGACTGGTGGCCACTGAAGAGCAATAGATATTCGTCTTTTAATTTCCTTCATTGTTGGTAATGACCCAAGAAATCAAGATTTTCCACCACCTCCAAATTTTCCTCATCTCATCTCATCTCATCTTGTTCCTCTTGTACCCAGCGGTGTTGAGGTGACGTATTAACAGCGGGAGAGTGCCCATTTATAGGCTTCATGTATCGAGATTCCCATGGACTCTACTCTTCCCTCTGTCCATCATGTATGTGGTCGGCCTCTTCCTCAGCTTCCATTTGGTCGGTACATCATTGCTTGTTGTGGTATACTGTTAGTTGGTAACCGTTAATTTTTCTCATTAACATATACTTCTTTCTCCATATTAGTTTTATCTACATGCATTTTCTGTTCTTTTGCTATGTTAAGATACAAGTCGTGGTTGTCACTATATTTTTGTGTTGAGGTTATTAGTATTTCTATACCACATTGTGATGTGTATAGTAATAGTATATCATCAGCATATCGAATCTCTAAGACTTCATGACCACCTATATTTTGGCATCATACTGCTCCTTGGTAAATCATCTTGACATTTCTCATTTTCGGCGTACACGTTAAACAAATAAGGGGACTGCACACAGCCCTGACGGACACCTTGCTTAAAATAGAGCAATTTTTATGAGTTATACTACGTGTGATGCCGAACTCCGTGACGAAGGCTTTACAAACGCGATTCCTGATCCTGTATACCCGCGTTCGAAACACAACTGCGCGCGACTTGGCAGCAGACCACGTTACGCTGTTTTTTTTTACGTAAATGGTATAGGTGCCGGTCGTTCAGAAAGCAATGGAAAACTACTGAACGTAACCTTGCCAAGACATCAACAACAGAAAAAGAAAAAAAAATGCTTGTGTTGACGGCAAACGTCCTGTAAAGGATATGCAACTAACTAACAACGTATAATGGAAAGTCCATTTTCCTCATGATTTCCCACAATTTATGTTGTTGTACACAGTCCAATGCCTTTGAATAATCCACAAAACATGAGAGCAGGTTTACATTACGTTCAAGTTTCTTACGAAGTCTTCCCATTATGATTTTTAATAGCTTCATTACGTAACATTTCGTAATTTCTTTCAATCTTATGATAATGCTCTATTCTAGTAGAGCAATCTTGTAGATATTGGTTTTTGGCATGTCTTGTATTCTTTCTTATTTCACGTGTTAACTATGTATACTTCATCCTACCGTTATTGATTTCTCCTCCTTTCTGTTTCAGTTCCCGTCGTTGTTTTATTAATTCTAACGTGTCTGATGTAATCCATGACTTATGTCGCTTATTCTTGGTCGGAATTAAATCTTTGGCTCCTGTTATCTTGCGTGTACTGTCAGTTCATCAGGTGTCATCGCCTCCTGCATAGATATCAAGACCCCAAAACGATTCTTCACTTCTACCCTGTATGTATCTGGTATTTTTGTAAGATCAAAACGAAGTGTCCTTGGTCCTCAGTTAAGCTGTTTGAGTTGTATTAATATTGTATTGCTTCTAATAACCGATGATCTGTATCATTGGCTGCACTTTGTAGGGGTTTTGCTAACGTTATGATTGTTCTCCTTTTTATTTGTATTAAAATATAATCTATCTGGTTTTTGCATTTGGTTTAGATAAAACGATAGCAAAAGCTTTAATGGGCTATAACCCAGTTAGTGATATAATCATCGCTATCAGACTTAAAGGCCGTCCTAAAAAAAAAAAAAAAATCTCATGCAGATATAAGCACCTACTTCAATAGCAGAGGAGAACGGAACTGACGATTTTTACAGCACACTGCAAGACACATTAAAGAAGATTGGTCATAATGACATAACAATAATAATGGAAGATTTTAATGCAAAAGTTGGTACAGGCTGAAAATGAGAAACACGTTTTCGGAAAATTTGGAGTGGGAAATAGAAATGATGAAGGTGACAAATTAACTGAATTTTGCAAAAGAAATGAGCTAACGATAACCAGCACAGTTTTTAAACAACACCCAAGAAGACTCTTTACATTTAAGTTCCCGGACAGTACTACCAAATACCAGATAGATTATATTGTAATACACAGAAGATGGAGATCAAGCATAACATCGGGAAAAACCCTACAAAGTGCAGACTGAAATATTTTGGTCACTTTAAACGTCATGAAAGTTTGGAGAGAACAATAATGGAGGGGTATATGCCTGGGAAGAGAGGAAGAGGAAGGCCAAAGACAAGATGGGTGCAAATTGTGGCGGATGATCTACAGATGGCTGTATCGGACCCGGGACATCTTGCTTACGATCGAGAAGATTTTATGGGAGCGAGATTCGGCAAAGGACATGCTACTGAATGGATTAATGAATCTGGTTTTTGGTAGTACTCTCCGCGGGATTCAATGTGAAGTGCCTTCCTGGGTGTTGTTTAAAAATAGTGTGTTGGCTATCATTAACTCAATTTATGTGCAAAATTCAATTAATTTGTCACCTACATCATTTTTTTCCCCAATCCAAATTTGTATAAAATGTGTCTTTCATTTTCAGTTCTTCCTGTATCTACTTTTACATTAAAATTCCTCTTTCATTTTCTTGTGTCATTATGACCAATCTTTCCTAATGTTTCTTGCAGTGTTCTATAAAAATTTTAAATTTCGCCCTCCTCTGCTGTTGATGTAGGCGCATATATCTGTATGAGAGTTGTGTTTTTGGGTGGAATCAAAGTCTGATAATAATAATTATATCACTATCCGGGTTATATCCGGTTAAAGCGTTTGCTGTTGTTTTATCTGTAAAAGAATGCCACTCCGCTATGGCCTCCGACGTCTCTACCAGAAAATATTAAAGGACTTCATTAGTAATATTGCTGATTATCTTCTGTTGTATTGTGTCTTAGGTGTTCCTATTACCAGTATCTGGATACTCCCCATATTTCTAAGCAAGTTTTTAAAGTCTTCGACTATTATGCAGTTTGTGCCATGTATTTATATTCTTGAAAATGTTTGCTCTTTATTTGCTTAGTTGCAAGGACTGTAAATTCTCATTTACACTTCCTTTATCATTATCTGCTAGCCCCGTGGCGATGGAGATATGGGCAACATTCGTAATCCCGCATGTTGCATCCGAAACACAGCTGCAGGCGATTTGGCAACAGACCGTCTTGCGTCGGTTTTTATTACGAAATGTTATGGGTGCCAGTCGTTCAGAAAACCATGGCAAACTACTGAACGTAAACTTACCAAGAGATCATAACAGCAAAATATGCTGCTGACTGCCACGTCCTGTAACTAACTTTACCATTGGCACCTTGCCGTCTTGACAGACGATAGTTTGTGCTTTAAAAAGGCATAATAACTTTTACCTATGGCGGTAGCGAGTGTGACTCATAAGGCAAATTTGCGCTGTAAATGTCCGTTCACAGTGGGTGCATGTGAACACGTGGTCATTTCCACCATCATGCACCATCGTACGTCTCAAACGCTCGGTGTGTGACTTATCTGCAATAAATTTCTCCTTTGTCTTTATTCCATTTCTGATGTTTGCCCTCCATGCAACACGTTCAGCGGCGACTTGCTCCCAATGTGCATTATCAATGCCTGTATCAATCATGTCCCGCTTACACACATCTTTGTATCGTAGTAGAGGCCGACCCTGAGATCTCTTATCCATCTGTAATTCACCAAAAAAGATGTCCTTTGTATTAAGATGTCCTATCCATCTAAGTCTACGAAGACTGAGCATGGAATAAACTGTCACACAACCTGATCTTTCCAATACTTCAGTATTTGTGATTTTGTCTTGCCACTTAATACCAAGAATTCTTCGCAGACACCGCATATGAAAGCTGTTTAAATGTTTCTCTTGGTGTGAGTAAGTTGTCCAGGTTTCACTGCCATAAAGAAGAGTACTAAGGACACAGGCTTGATAGACAAGGACTTTTGTTTTTGCAGTAAGCTTCCTGTTCTCCCAGACTCTTTTTCTTAACCTGTTCATTGTTGTTGCTGCCTTACCAATCCGGATGTTGATTTCCTGATCTAGGGATAATTTGCTATTTACCACTGCTCCTAGATATGTAAAATGGTCTACCATCTCCAGTTCGGCGACGTCAATAAAGATTGATGGTATCCCATGTGCACCTTGTGACATAATCTGTGTTTTCTTTTTGCTAATTGTTAAACCAAATTCAGAACTAGCATTGGAGAATGCAGATAGTAGACATTGCAATTCTTCCTCACAGTGGGTCGGAACTGCAGCATCATCTGCAAAGAGCAACTCTCTGATCAGTACCCTCCTAATTTTGCTCTTGGCCTTCAATCTCTGAGCATTGTAAATGCCGCCATCTGAGCGTGAGTGAATGTATATACCACCATCCTGATCACGAAAGGCATATTTCAGTAGAAGTGAAAAGTATATTCCAAAGAGGGTGGGAGCTAGTACACAACCTTGCTTAACTCCACTCTTGATTTCAAATTCTTCAGAAGTTGCACCATCAAACTTGATTATACCCTTCATGCCTGTGTGGAACGATTCCACAATGGACAGAAGAGTTGGTGGGCAGCCAACAGACCCTCACGACTGACCAAATCAAATGCCTTTGTGAGGTCGATGAAGGCAATAAACAGTGGTTGATTCTGTTCATGGCATTTTTCTTGTATTTGTCGCAATGAGAATATCATATCAATGGTAGACCGTGTCACAGAATACTGACAGGTTAACGATCCCATAAGATATAAAAATAAAAAAATTGCTTATATTACACGAGGATGGAAAGTTATTGACCTTAACTCTTTCGTTACCAAGGGCCCATCTGGCGCCACATTGGATCCGTTGTGGTGGCAATTGGTACTTTTATTGCCACAAAATGATCAGTGGTTTATTTGATTCATTTCTGCTCCATTTCGGAATTTTAAGTTACAGTAAACTAAAAAGTCGCACAGCAGAAAGATAGCTATGTCATGATTGTGTCGTCAAACATTCGTTAACATTGGATTTTTGTGTATTTTCAGTTTTTAAAGTTGTTTATTTTGGTTTTTTACAATGGAAACGCCCACCAGTTTGCGTCCACGTAGTATGACTTGAGATCAAGCTAGATTATTGTTTATAACTGTTTTAAACAATAGTGATTCCGATATTAGTGATTCAGACAGCAATTTTATATGAGAATCTAATGTTTTAGCACGTGGCGATAAAGATACTACTACTAGTGGAACTTCGTCTTCAGCTGAGGTGTCTGACAATCAATGTCCATCTGACAATGAATGTCAGGGTGTCACAATCACTTCTCAGCGCAAAGGAAAGCAAACAGTACAAAATAAGAATAAAACTGGTGGAAAAAAACATGAATTTACAAGCTTCTGTAGAGCGTGATGCACCTATCCCATCATCATCGACATGGCAAGATGTCGAAGGGGAAACAAAACCGAAGTTTGAGTTTCGTCCTCGAAGATCTCACGTCAACTCTAAACTTTATCAACTGCAAACACCTATGGATTCTCTCAAAGTATTATTTGATGATGACATAGTGGATTGTTTAATTAAAAATATAAACAAATATAAGAAAAAGATATTGATGCAGAACACTCCTAAAAGAAAACATTCTAGTCTGTTATCCTGGACCCCACTCACGAAGCACGAATGGCTAAAGTTTACGTCTGTCATTATTGCTATGGGACTTGATCCAACACCATCTATCAAAGACTACTGGTGTACAAGTGCACATTTATATACTCCTTGGTATGTCACTATGTTTCCCAGGAATCGATTTGAATCTATTTATCACACCATGTTTCACAGCAGGTGCAAAAAAAAAAAAAAAAAACTGTCATTGAAGGATTTCAAGCAAAGTTTACTTGAAAGTGCACATCGCGCAGCAGCTCAGATTATTCCTGAAATGTTGACACTCTGCGTGCCAAATAATTTCAAAAAGTCTGTTCAGGAAATTGACAGGAGCCAAGCATTTAATAGAATTTATCGGTGTCAATAGAGACTGTGTTTTTTGCAGCGCTCGAACTAAACGACACATATCATCTTTTGTTTGCTCCGGATGCACTAATAGACCACACTTGTACCCCAAAGTTTGCTTTGCAGCCTATCACAAATAGACTGCCACATATTGCAAATAAAAATAAACATCCTACATTCAATATGCCAAACAGAGAAAGGAGGAAAAAAACTGTCATTGAAGGATTTCAAGCAAAGTTTAATTGAAAGTGCACATCGCGAAGCAGCTCAGATTATTCCTGAAACTTCTTTTCGGAGCAATTGTGTTCATATTTTAGAAAAGTGGTGTTTGTTCAGTAAATTCAACAGGATTAGCAGTGATTTACCAGTGATCAGGATAACGCCCCTTGGTAAGTGCAATGTTTTCATCATTTTTACCTCTATTTTTCAAATTATTTTAAAAATTATTTTATATTATATAATATATACTATGTTTTATATGAGATCAATACCAACATATTCCTGGTGTAATCCCCTTTATTTTGATATATAATACAACATTTCTGCTACAATTTTAACCATTTACATAACAGTATTGTGACACTCCCTTACTTACAGTTTTCTGCCATTATTTTTTTTTTTCATTTTGTGTGAAAAAGACCAAAACTTCCTTTTAGATAATTTTAATGAGCAATACTGTTTATACTGTTGAAGACAAGTGGTGTTTGTTTGATTATTCAGTACATTAAACATGATTAGCAGTATAGGAGTGTAGAAAACACCTTATAAGTGCAATGTTTACATTATTTTTTACCTCTTTTTGTCCAATTATTTTACAAATTATGTTATTATTTTATTATATTTACAACCTAAAGCAATAAATCCATTACCAACATATTCCTTGTGCAATCCCCTTTATTTTGATATATAATACAACATTGCTGCTACAGTTTTAACCATTTTCATAACATTATTGTGACATACCCCAACTAACAGTTTTCTGTCATTATTTTTTTCCATTTTTTGTGAAAAAGACAAAGGTTCAGAATATGCACCAAAACTTCCTTTTGGGTGATTTTAATGAGCAATACTGTTTATAGTCTTGAAGACAAGTGGTGTTTGTTTGATTATTCAGTAAAGTAAACATTATTAGCAGTATAGGTGTGTAGAAAACACCTTATAAGTGCAGTTTTTTAAATAATTTTTACCTCTTTAATTTCATTTGTTATTAATAAACCTCTCATTATTGTCATAATATTTGTAACCTATCAATTAATTATTAACCCTGTCATGTTCCTTGTGCAATGCTCTTTAATTTGATATGTAATACAATAGATCTGCTACAATTTTAACCATTTTAACATCATTATTGTAACACACCTCTACTTCCAATTTTCTGCCATAAATTTATGTTTGGTCACAGCCCAATTTTTGTTTGATAGTGAAAGCGTTAAGATCAGGAAAACAAGCGATCGCTTATTGACTCCAAGATCAAAACAGATACCGCGTATTTGTTGGGGGACAGGCGAAGGAAAACGACGATCTTAAACCATTTGAACACCGGAGAGGGAATCACGATAAAACAATTTCACAAACCTTTGAAATGGGAAACCGAGAGTCACGATCACGCCGTTTCACAACCCTTTGAACAACGAAGACGTAGTTACGATAAACACTATCAGATGTCTTTTGAAGTAACGGAAACGATTGTCCGTGGTCCGAAGAAAAGAGTGGATAATCATTGATGTCCCGAAATGACCGTTTATCAAAGGAGAATTTCAGTTGGTGTTGTATGAAAATCAAAAGACTGGTGAAAAGGACAGGGGAATATCTGTTGGACTGTGCCAGTGAAATTATACCGAGCCAAAGTATAAATGGTCTGGATATTCAAGTTTAATTTAGTGTGTGCTACGAGTCTTCCAGGAGAGAAAGTGTTGAATTATTCTGGAGCTAGTAGAAAAGGGATTTAAGATGTTCCGCGTTGATTGAAGGCAACGAACATCTGTACTTAATGTGCATATGTATTCCCGATTCAGCTGAGGATAGTTATAAGGTAGTTATGGTGTAGAGTAGAACTCTAGCATAGTGTATTTTAGTGTGTGACCGTAATATTGAGTGTCGGCCGAATTTAGCTGAGAAGTAACTTAGTGGATTGAGTAAGGTGTCAGGGCACTCGATAGTATGAGTACTAGTATAATAGAGGATAGGTTTATGATAGGAGATTCTAGTGTAGGTAGTTACTAAGTTTTCTAAAGTTTCCTATGACTTTTTCTTCTTTTACCTTGTCATAAGTTATGTGAAGAACTACTATGCCTTATGTTAGAGATCATTTCTCTGAATCTATAGAAGTTATCACTGATAATGGCCACTAGCCTACTCTCACTTCTAATAAGTCTGAGTTAGGTTGATCTCACAAGGTACTGTATAGTCGACAGGTTCCACGGTACTCCACTGAACTCCACTGAACTCAGCTGAATTCCACTACACTGGAAATTGTAATAGCTACACCCATAAAAAGAAGGACATTACCATAGTTGGGTGCAGTGATCAATATCCTCAAGATTTAAGTCTTGTATCAACCCTAAGGTCAACCACTTCTAAAAGTAACGGCATCATAAGTCTGTCCTGATAGGATACTGACAGCAGAAGATATGTCAACTCCACATAGAACGGACTAGCAATATGTTTCACATGACCATAAGTTAAATACAAACAAACTGTAATACCAGAACTTTTCCTATGAGAAATAGAACATTCTTGGACTTTAATACAAACAGTGTCAGTGTAATATATACGCAGGGTTGTGATTAGTCCTACATCCATAGATAATAAATCATTAACTATCCATCCATCATGTGCCATGCCGGTAAGCGTGGGCGGTCATGTTCTGCCATCTCACTCGATCACCAGAGTCGTGGATCAGCTCGTGGATTAACTATATCGGATGTGTAAACATTCCCTGGATTAAAAAAAAACATTCATAATATTGGATATTTCCCCCGGAAGGACATTACATATAAAAAAAACACGCTGTTGTGAAAATACATTTTAGTTCAAAAGTCAAGGATATTGTGAAGACATCATCATCATCAAGCAGAGAGAAACTACACTGGGTGAGAGTAAAACAGTTCTGTGCTGTGGTGACAATATAAGGCCGTTGCGTGATGAAAATGTGATGTGGATTTTAGAGTGTCACTCTTATCTCACCTACACGATAGAGGGGGGTACGGGGTGTCAGGCATTGGTAGCACCTTTGGTAAGGATGACTCTCATGTCCTTTCAGGACCCATCCCCCACTGGTCCAAGTCTGACACCCAGCTCGTGCCTGTGGCTCCTAGTAGCTGTCAGCATGCGACAGCGGCCACCCCCTGGGCAACAGCTGTGAGAGGCTGGATAAACCAGGCATGGGTATCCGATTTGGTGTCAAACCAAGAGGTAAACTAGGGTATGCCTACCCAGCATGTGAAGACAGGATTCGGCAGACTGCGCGGAAGAAATCATTCCTGATTCAACGGGCAAGACGGCGTTTACCTGCAAAGCGTTGTGGAACGTAATGAGCACGGCAAGGCACGTAGAGCGCCCTGGTCATCCACTGCACCTGTATTCGTCTCCAATCGTCTCGACTTGTCTTGCCACTGGACTCAGTTGGACTCAGGCGAGAGAGTGAGGTCGACGAATTGCGCAACTCTTCCTCACTTTAATCCAAGTCATCGCGCAAGTCATTCTTCATCCAACGTCACATATCACCTTCAAGCCCTGTGGCGATGGGCGAATGGCAAAGCGGCAGGCGTGGGTACGCTGGCAGCCGTAGTCGCAGACCTGCACACAGGCGGCTCAGGCCATATGGTCGTCTTCTACTGACCGGAGCAGCAGTGGGATTCGGCAGCCCCCTGAGTGACTGAGCAGCCCTCTATAGGAACACACTTCTCACCTCCATAGCATGAGGAAGGGGCTAGAAAAGGTGCCCTAAACATTGTCTGCTTCATCACTATCTAACCAGCTAGCCGCGGTTGGTGGGTACCCTTAACTGCGGTCGACATACAAAGAAAGATAAAACAAGCAAAGCTAAAAGAGTAAACCATATTCCCTTAACAATTGGAACTTGGAATGTACGCACCCTACTTGACAGAGACGGCGCGTCGGGTCCAGAGAGACGAACAGCACTGATTGGGAGAGAGCTGGGCAGGTACAACATCGACATTGCAGCCTTGACCGAGACACGACTTGCAGAAGAAGGCCAAATCTGTGAAATTGGTGCCGGCTACACATTTTTCTGGAGTGGAAGGAAAAGCGAGGAAAGACGCCAATCCGGTGTGGGATTTGCCATTAAGTCGGCCCTGGTCGGCAAATTAACTGGATTTCCAAAGGCTATAAACGACAGGCTCATGACCATGAAGTTGCCTCTGCTGAATGGAAGGAAGCACGCAACCATTGTGAGTGTCTACGCACCAACTATGACCAACGAAGATGATGTCAAGAACAAGTTCTATGAGGACTTGCACAGTGTATTAACATCTGTTCCCAAAGGAGACAAACTTATACTCCTTGGGGATTTCAATGCCAGAGTAGGCACGGACACCACCTCTTGGAGTGGCATTATTGGAAAGCATGGAGTCGGAAATTGTAACAGCAATGGACTCCGCCTCCTTCAGACATGTGCCGAACATGATCTCGTGATTACGAACACAATTTTCCGTCTCCCCATGAGAAATAGGACATCGTGGATGCACCCTCGCTCGAAACACTGGCACCTCATTGACTATGTCATCGTCAGGAGGAATGACAGACAAGACGTTCGAGTGACAAAATCCATGTGTGGTGCCGAATGTTGGACAAACCATCGTCTCATTGTCTCGAAAATGAACATCCACATCAGGCCACCACGGCGTCCTCAAGGGGCGAAAATGCAAACAAAGCTAAATGTCACCCGCCTAAACAGCAAGAAAATGCAGCAGTCGTTTGAAAATATGCTGGAAGACCGCCTCAAGCCCAATGCTGAAGCTAAACAGGATACAGAAACAGAATGGAGAGCCCTAAAGGACACAATTTACAACACTGCTATGGAAATCCTGGGTCCAGCCCCCCCCCCCCCCCCCCCGAAAGCATAAAGACTGGTTTGATGAAAATTCCGAAGACATAAACCAATTGCTGGCCGAGAAACATCTTCTCCTCAAGGCACATTGGAATGACCCAAAGTCAACATCAAAAAAAGATGCTTTCAAGAACATTCAGAGAGTAGTGCAGCAGAAGCTTCGGCACATGCGGGACTCCTGGCTGAGCAGCAAAGCTGATGAAATTCAGGGCTTTGCTGACAGACTTAATATGAAAAACTTCTACGACTCATGAAAGCGGTCTATGGTCCTACATCACCAGGCATAGTTCCCCTCCTCAGTGCAGACGGGGGAACATTGGTCACCGATAAGAAAGAAATCCTCCAACGCTGGGCAGAGCATTTCAGCAAAATCTTAAATGCAACTTCCTTCTTCGATGATGAAACCATCAACTGCCTTGTCAGCGTCCTGACTACTGGCTCCGTCTAGCCCACTGGACTTGGACAGGCATATTATAACATCTACGATACATCTACTAATAACACATGAATACAATCAGAAACTGGCATTTATTACACTATATTACAAGTTGACAATATGGTCGCACTTCACGCTCAAACAATCGTTCACCACCAACAACCACTCGCTAGCTCACAATGGCGATCTTGACACTGTCGCCCGTATGATCATTCACAATCACAACTTCACATCATCCCGCACATATCACAGTTAGCACATTCCTCGAATATCAATACACAACGTTCATCTCCATCTATGCATCACAATACACTATCGTTCTATCGTTCTATCGCTCTATAGCTCTCCACACGTCCGTCCCTGTTCGCTGCCTCACACACACTGCCACTCTCCTCGTTGACCTTCCCACATCACGTGGCTCTATTCACGGGCTTCTTGCCTGACCGTCCACTAGCCAAGCCGGGGTGTCTCTTACTGCCCTTTACCTCAGCTATGCTTACACTGACTCTCGCTTACATACATATAAGACCATGACACGCTCCCCCTTCCCCCGCAGCGAATGTGGCACTTTCTCTTGGAAATGTGACACATTCTGGTGTTATTACTCTTGGTCCATCTTCCTAACCTTGTCAGGGGATTATATGATACTAAGTACGCGCTTGCGTCCCTTTTCGCTCTGATCTTTTTCGAGATTAACTTCAAATATTGTTCTCTCCTTTTCAGTGTTGAGGTTTCTCTCAAGGTTTTGTCGTGGTCTGACAAATGTTATGGTTGGGTGTACTTGTCATACCTCGTTATATTATTCAACCCGCACTCCGTGACATTACATTCTGTTCATATTTCTCAATCGATTGTCTGTGCATTCTCATCTCATAGTTAATGTGGCTATGCTGGTTTAAGGATTCTCCATTGGTTTATGCCTCAGATAAGGCTACAACTTCCTCTTACAGCATTCTTAAATTTTCTCTCTATGCAGACGTGGTTACCCTCGTCTCTATTTAATGCACTTACATCGATTCTTTATGAACACACTATGTCAATGTTGTGGTCATGGTTCGAATATAATTCATGTATGTCATAGTCCCCCTTACCTCATCTTATGTCGGACCGTGAGTTGTTTCCCTTTTTGAGCACACCTCGTTTACTGTTATGGAGAGTTATCAATCTCTTTGGTTGGCATCACCCTGATGGTATGTTCTTTATTGTTACCATCTTATGATGTTAATTCTGTATCACTATTGCTAAGCGTCATTCGTCGGGCTATCCACCATACGCGAAGGCAAGTTTGGTAACACTCGCGCATTGGGATTGCCAGGCGTTGATTCTCAGCATTACCACTTATTCTATTCGCCACTATACTTACGCTCATATGTACATATTACATTATAACAATACAAAGTATTATAATATTAAAATTAGACATTGGATGTTATACAGTTAATACATATACAATAAAATATACATTGTCGATGTCTTTATGCACGTAAAGGAAATTGTTCCTGTCCTGTGAAAGTTATGCACACGGAATTACATTAACAGTGTTCAATGTTCGTTTCCGTGATGGAATCTTTGGCCTGTCTTCTTTCTGATACAATTGTTGACTTCTGTATATTCTGATATTGTCTTTCCTTCTGTATAGTGCTTAAGACTGTTCACCAAGATTGGCCAATTTGTAAGTCTGTTCTTGTAAAATTGCTGGAATTCACACGTATAAAACACGAATTGAGTTCAGTGGCCTTAATTTTGAGTGTGGCCATGGTGCGTCTGTATGTGATTGTCTTTGCCATAGTTTGTAGGATGGCATCTGGTTAATTAACTGATCATCGGAAATGAATGTCTGTACTTGTGGAGCTGTCGTCGTTGTTAGTCGATTTCAAAAGGTGAATTCTGTAGATACTCGTTTGAAAACAAAGTCAATATGGGTATATCTTACTGTTTGATGCCTGAAATCACATGTTGAGTCTTACTGTTTTGCCGGTGACACTTTCACGTTGACGGACCTTTCATGCTGGTTTATACAATGAAGTGTGCTAGTATCATAGCGCTGGAGTTGTACAGCAGACAAGGCAACTCTGGAGTTACTGGATCTAAGGATATAAAGTGGGTTACGGTTAAAATGTTCCGAAGGGTGGGGATTTTCAATTTTCATGTTGAGATCATTTTGAGTGCTATCTCCAAACCTGCACTCGTACATGTGTGTATACATTCAATAGTTCAAATAATAATAATACACCATGTATAGTTTTAAAATGTAATCGTGCATGTTTGTATGCTTTTCTGCAATTTGTGTATATTTTCCAAAATATGTAGGGTAATTTGTTGCTGATTTTTGTCAGTAATTCCACCGACTGAAGATTTACATTTTTCAGCATAAATATGTGTCTGAGTTGATTTGACCTAGAGTTTATCAGTGGTAAAAACAAACTTTGGTTCAACAGTAATGATATAAGTAACAAAGTTTGCTGGTTTGTCATGAGTAATATCATCTGTGTTGCGTCATGATGTTGTGTGAATAAAACTGTCTGTGAAGACATTTGTTTTGTATTTACAATGAGTAGTGCGAGTATAACCATCCACTGTGTGGACTTAATCATGCGTGCAGTTACCAGGGAGTACAGGAGGTATAGTATGTACCATGGTGATTTGTGATCTTTACTTGCCCTTGTGATATGATTGTTTTCTGTATTTTTTTCCTTGTGATGATACACACCAGTTTTTGTTTCTTGTTGTGAGATGGTACTCAAGTTGGTATGGTGTGGTACTTTGGTTTGTTCATCATGATGTTGTATGATGAGTGGTGTAGTTAAGGCAGTGCTTGTTGTGGTGTTAACTTTTTGCCCTGTGTGAGTTTTGGACTCTGTGTATTCTGTTACATTTAATACATTTCCAATTAATAAATCACAGCATGGATTGTCTAATAAGGCACAAGTTACTCTGCCTGATAGGAAAGGTGATTTTATATTGGCCCATGCCATGGGATATTTCTCTACTGTTCCTGAAACAGTTCTGCAATAGATGTACTCATCTAGGTAGTCTTTGGGATCAGCTAGGGTCTTTCGAAGACCGACAAGACAGGAACCTGTATCGCGTACACATATGCATGCCGTGTCATTGATGTATCCTTCATGGAATGTTAGTTTTCCTAACGACAGATTTGAGGTTTTGTTCATTTCCTCAATTTCTTGTTGGGTAATGCTCTCTTTACATAATGAATGAGGCTGAGTGATGTTAACAACATTATTGAAATATGGTACAAAGTCTGATGGGTAAAACTCAGTTTGTTCTGCCTTCGCAGTGTTTGGTCTTATTTTCGTTTCTGCGATGTTTACTTTTTCTACGTTCTTTGCTGAACTGTCTGTTGTAATGGTTATGGCTGCATTTGCTCTTGCTTTCTGTAATCTTCTTACTCCTTCACATTCGAATCGTCTATGCCCATACGCAAGGCAAAAATGACATTTTGTTCTATATTTCCTTTGGTTTACCTTCCCCAGTTTTTGTGCTATGATAGTATTTAGGTATTCTTGATAAGTGGGATTCTTATCGCATATTCCAGTTTCTATATGTGGGGTGCTACAATGTTTGCACAGTACTGGTTTTATTTTCTGTGGTTTGTTATGACAATCTGTGGCTGCAGATGCCGTTGCTTTCACAGTACTTTTCTGTTGAGTGTTCTTAACCGGGTTTACACTTTGGTTGTAATACTCGCGGCATTTTTCTAATAAGTTTTTGATAGGTTCTTTGCTATGTTGTTCTAAATATTCTCCGCATTCGGCTGGTAGTGTTGCTTTTAGCTTTTCTATTAGCAAGAAATTTATTACTCCTTGATTGTCGTCTGAATATTTAATTAACAATGTTATTTTTCTGAAAGATTTTTCTAATTCCCTTATATACTGGGTGAATGCCTTGTCTGTGGATGGTTTCATATTTTGTACTTCTACTTTTAGAGTTTCAAAAGAGGGTAGATAGTGTTTTAATATCCTTGTTTTATAATATTCATAGTCTTCGCTTGACATATCTGGTATGATCCCTTTAAGGTTTTTGTAATTTATTGGTACATATGCTCTGTACCATTTTCCCCAATACATTTTTGGGAGTTCGTAATCTTGCATTTTCTTTTCAAATTTTTGTGTCCAATCATGCATTACGTCATGGTTTATTTTACAAGCTGCTTGATCCTGTACCCGTGTACTCTCAAAAATATCCGTCAACTTTCTGTACTGATCTGTGCCCCAGAAATATGCTTGACTTTCCTCCGACATGGGTTCATCATCTGAACTCATTTTCTGTTTCTTAATATTTAAATGTACAAATGATGATATCTATTCAAACAAATCCAAGAATGCAGATTTGGGTGGTTAGCAATCAAAATTCAATCAACTTATCTTTATCTGCTGACTACTCGAACGCTTGATGTACAGGAACGTGATTCTCGTGTTGTTTACCGCTGACCTTGTCTGGTTACGCCGGTCGCTGTGTAGAACTGAAACCTGCTGTGGAAAGAAATGATGTTATTTTCGTTCTAACTTTGTTAACAAATCTCTGATTTATACAAAATTATGAACTGATCTTCTTCTTTTCAAAAGTAGCGTTCTTTTATGCCATTTGCATGGGACTGTGGTTCATGTGTACTTCTGACACCATCATACCTGTCAGCGTCCTGACTACTGGCTCCGTCTAGCCCACTGGACTTGGACAGGCATATTATAACATCTACGATACATCTACTAATAACACATGAATACAATCAGAAACTGGCATTTATTACACTATATTACAAGTTGACAATATGGTCGCACTTCACGCTCAAACAATCGTTCACCACCAACAACCACTCGCTAGCTCACAATGGCGATCTTGACACTGTCGCCCGTATGATCATTCACAATCACAACTTCACATCATCCCGCACATATCACAGTTAGCACATTCCTCGAATATCAATACACAACGTTCATCTCCATCTATGCATCACAATACACTATCGTTCTATCGTTCTATCGCTCTATAGCTCTCCACACGTCCGTCCCTGTTCGCTGCCTCACACACACTGCCACTCTCCTCGTTGACCTTCCCACATCACGTGGCTCTATTCACGGGCTTCTTGCCTGACCGTCCACTAGCCAAGCCGGGGTGTCTCTTACTGCCCTTTACCTCAGCTATGCTTACACTGACTCTCGCTTACATACATATAAGACCATGACATGCCTTCCTCAAGTCCCCACCAATGAGACACTTGGTGACCTGCCAACCATAGTGGAAATAAACAAAGCCATCCAGCAACTCTCCAGCGGCAAGGCACCTGGTCCTGACTCCATCCCAGCAGAGATATACAAGGCAGATGGGCCGGTCCTAACAGAGCAGCTTCACCAAGTCTTCACAAACATATGGATGAACGAGACCATGCCACAAGATTTTAAGGACGCGTCAATAGTCCACCTTTACAAACGTAAAGGAAACCGCCAATCCTGTGACAACCACCGAGGCATCTCCTTGCTTTCAATTGCAGGGAAGATACTCGCCAGAATTCTTCTCAATCGCCTCACAGCCCATCTCGATCAAGGTCTTCTTCCTGAGAGTCAATGTGGCTTCAGAAAAGAACGTGGAACTGTTGACATGATTTTCGCTGCAGGGCAGCTGCAAGAGAAATGTCAGGAACAGAACTGCGAAATGTTCTCCACTTTCATTGACCTTACCAAGGCTTTTGATACAGTCAGCAGAGAAGGACTGAGGAAGATTATGGCAAAATATGGCTGTCCACGAAAGTTTGTCCAAATAGTGCGGCTATTTCATGACGGCATGCAGGCAAGAGTACAGGAAAATGGTGAACTGTCTGAACCCTTTCCTGTCACCAATGGAGTGAAGCAAGGATGTGTCCTGGTACCAACACTGTTCAGCCTCATGTTTTCAGCCATGTTGATGAATGCCTTCGAGAACGACGACATTGGAATAGACATTGTCGCATGATTGCGCACTTCGTCTTGTTCACTGCTGCACATCACAATTTCAAACCACACTTCTCACTAAGGGTTTGCACTAGAGAGAATTGGGATGCTAGGAATGGGGCGTCAACAGTATTAATAGCTGTGACACCCGATGATGGACAGATCATGTGGTTTAAGCCCGTTCTGTCCATTGGTTAACCATTTCGCCCGCGAAATATTCTGGGTCCAGCGACGCTAAATTTCGGCACTTGCAGAGCGACCGGCAAAGCATCTAGATGTGGTTTAGGTCTCTGTATGTCCCTCATCCTGATTCAGAAGGAAAGCTTCAGACGAAATTATGCCTGAGTTTGTTTATTTCTGAGTCAGGTAAAGCTTTAAGTATGAGTGTGTGTGTGTGTAAGTTCCGGCACTAATATATATATATATATATATATATATATATATATATATATATATATATATATATATATATATATATATATATATATATATATATATTTATTCTTCTATTGGAAGATAGAACCCAACTTTCAACCAGTCCCAAAATGGCTACTCTCTGCCAGCACTGATGTAGATATCTGACTCCATCTCTCATTCGTTTCCAGAAGAGTGCTGTACAATCACTATGTCTGAAGCTGTGAAAAGAGGCTCAATTATGCCCAGACTGTTTCCTATTCTTGAGTCTAGATCCCACTGGCTTGCTGACTGTGTTCAGAGCAGGTTTAGTACAAGATAAACTATGATCTGTGTGCTGGGTGTCGCCTTGGTTGCAATCCACAGCGAATCGCCAACACACGCGAATGTGAGAAGGAGGAATGAAAGACTCTACCTCTTATCTTATATGTTCGTGGCGTGAAGACAGAATGTGTGTGTAACTGTTTAGCATCCAGGACTGGTCCAGCATTTATACTGTTGTGATTTATTCGAACAAGCATTTAGCACTCCGAACAACAGTCCAGCTACCAGACCAACACCGGCACTCAAGTGAACGAATAAAAGAAGAATGGTGTTAGTTTGAGAGAATGAGTACAATGTGGTGTCTCATCTTTCTTTCACTCTGTATATATATATGTGTTATTGAATGAGAGGCAGTGTAAATCCTCATAAGGAACATTTCACATAGACCTCCACATTCATACCCATTATATGTTACTTATATTAACTTTAGAGTGCAATATTTAATGTATGTTTCTTTACATTATTACTTTGATGCAACATGTGGAATGTAGTTTATTAAACCATCACCCTGTTTGACCGAGTAAGTAAAGGACATAATATGCTTTCATGCATAAGCACTTCTAAACTGTCAAGGGGAAATATCACCCCAGTGTCAGAAGAAGTAAGTAAAGGAAATGACAGAAGAGGTGAGAGGGTATAAACAGGAAAGTATCCAGGCAGACTAAAACAATGGTGGCAGCACTGATTGGTAACATGAGTTAATGAGAACAATCATCCTATTCTGTTCCATTACTATGTAGGGATCAGATATGCTGGGTACATCTCATCATTTACTCTCTATCATTCTTTTCTGGCCTTGTCAGTCACTGTGTCTGTGTCCTCTGTGAGAACAACAGCCAACCGGCCCTAGGTACAAGTGCAGTAAAAAGAAAGCTTGCCCAATATAATTGCTGATGTCTAATGCCAGTACAAGGAGACACAATGTAGCTCTTAACTTGTAGGCACTTCCTGAATCTGCTACCTGCTGTACCTCATGTCTGTAAACCCTTTTCATTCTTGTCCACTGGAGAATCATCATCCTGTGGCTAGATATAAATGTGTTCACCATGTTTATCCACCTCAGGTGAGGATGGCGGTGTTCGCAGAATGTCATGATCCAGAGTTGCAGATCACTGTCCAATAAGGTACCAGGGGACTGCAAATCATGAGCAGTTCAGTAAGAATTAGGTGCACCAGAGATCTGTTGTCAGGAGTTCCCTGATCTAAGAATCTCCATTGCCCAACTGATCTTTGCTTCATGGAGAAGTGACATAATTTGAATTGAAGACTTTTATAAGATCTTTAGGATCAATTTTATCATTCACAAGAGACTTGCAAATTTTTAATATCATGGCTGAAGTCTGATAGACAATTTTATAAGGAAGGACTGTTACAATCAGTTATTCATTCATATAATTCAAGAACTTCCAGAAAGGAGAGCATTTTATGAACCTTTCCAGAACTGATTGGGTGTAGACTGGTTAATTCCAAGTTTCACATATAAATTAACTGAAAGTTCACAAACAGAACATTTGTGTAGTGCAGAGACTTTGTTAGGAAATCAGAAGGATGGTCCAGTGATGAAATGCCAGAACTGCCATGAGATCTTTCAGGAGTTCTAATCTCCATTGTGTCTTTGAACATTATTCTGGAAACAAATGGGTTTTGTTCATATGTCATAATGCATCACTGGTTTACTTCCACAGGTTTTTTTTTTGGATTAATAAACCAAATTAACTGTTTCTGCATTCTTCTGTCAAGTCCATTGTGGTGTAGCAAAACATGTTATTATCTATGTGTTTAGTTAGTGAAACTACTTCACATAAAGGTAGTATCTGGAACTACAGGTGACTGGGTAAACTCTAATAGACAGCTAAAGTCTGTCCTATTGTAATCTCCCAGGTTCCAGGTTACTCAGAAAAGGGAACTTTACATTTTATTAATTCCTGTGACCATTTCATCTAAAAGGGAAAATGATCATAGGTGGGGGACTCTCGAGCTAATTAAGTTTCTCTTTTCGGGAAGGAAGATTTTGGAGGGAAGAAATTAATTTTCCTGGGAAAACTCCTAGATTTCCAGAGCTATTATGGGTCACTTTGGCTTCCAAGAACCCATCCCCTCCAAATGAAATCAGTCCCATCCTTATAGCTTTACTTCATTGTGGGGTAAGTCAGAGGGGGTACTGCTTCCAACTCTCAATATGTCACAGACATCAACTACCGTATGGATGGAAAGTTATTCATTCTCAGAAGGCTGAAAGCTAAAACCAAAATTGACGGCGGCACCGTCAGAGAGCTCCTGTTTGCTGATGATTGCGCTCTATACGCCAACTCAGAGGCGGACATGCAACATAATGTTTCAGCTTTCTCACATGCCTGTGCCAACTTTGGGCTCAATATCAACTTGGAGAAGACTGTAGTTATGTACCAGCCAGCTCCAGGGAATAATCACACTGTGCCGAATATCAAAGTGAATGAACATAGACTAAGTGTTGTGGACAAATTCACCTATCTTGGCAGCACTGTGTCACAAGCTGCCACAATCGATGACGAAGTGAATGCAAGAATCTCCAAGGCCAGTGCAGCCTTTGGCAGACTGTACAAGAATGTATGGGACAGAACTGGAATAAGCCTGCAAACAAAGCTAAAAGTCTACAAAGCACTTGTATTATCCACACTGCTATATGCTTGTGAAACCTGGACTGTTTATCAGCGACAAGCTAGGAAATTAAACCACTTCCACACAGTCTGCCTAAGGAAGCTACTGAAGATTAAATGGCAAGACAAGATTCCAGACACTGAAGTCCTAGAAAGAGCATCCATGCCCAGTATCCACACTCTACTGATGAAGATTCAGATTCGCTGGGCTGGTCACTTGACCCGCATGCCAGATCACAGGCTCCCTAAACGAATTTTCTACAGCGAACTGCGTTGTGGTAAACGCTTCCAAGGTGGCCAGAGGAAACGTTTTAAAGGCACTCTGAAAATTTCACTGAATGCTTTTGGAATTCATCATGACACCTGGGAGGCTGCAGCCAGAGACCGAAATTCGTGGCGTGCATCATTGCGCAAAGGTGCAGTAATATGTGAGGCAACCAGGACTGCAAGAGCTGTGAAGAAAAGGCAGGACAGAAAAACTACTGCAGGAAATCCTCCTCCAGAGACGTCAAGCATTCTTTGCCCACATTTCAAAGAACATTTCGTGCCAAAATAGGCCTTATCAGCCATCTTAGAACTCACGGCTCCACACCTTCATCCCCACTGGATGAAATGAATGGTCATCATCATTCTTGATGGACAAACAACAAAACAAACACGATAGAACACACCAACAACGTCTTTACATACACTCTATACACACCCATGACACTTTTTATTCAATAAATAATGTTAGTATTTATTAGCTCACTCAGAGTGTTACGCGTTGGCCTTTTACTTGTTTCTTAAGAGAGCTTTCTTCTTCTTATCAATCAAGGGCTGCAGAGTCTCACTGTTTGCCGCAAACCAGTCCTGCCTCTTATGATCCACAATGCCGTAAACCCCTACGGGAGTTTTATAAAGAGTTTCCTTAATTTGACCCCACTTTTCATTTACTGTATAATTTTCTGGTGTATCAGTGCAAACATCCTCAAGTTGCTGTTGAAACTGAAAGCACTTTTCAGGATCGCCAGTGTTAATAATATTAGTCCTGGGTTTAGATTTGTGTTTAGCTGTGTAGATTCTCTTAGGTCTCAGTCTAACCCTTGCAACAACCAAAGAATGATCCGTATCACAGTCAGCACCGTGGTAATTTCGAGTCAATGATATGTGGTTCAGATGTTGTCTCCGTGTGATGATGAAGTCCAGCTGGTGCCAATAGCCGGACCTTGGATGTTTCCATGTGACCTTATGCATCTCTTTTGTTTTAAAAAAGGAGTTTGAAATACATAGGTCATTACTGGTGCAATGCTCCAGCAGCCTTTGACCATTTTCATTCATGCGACCGATGTTGTATTTTCCAAGGCACACTGGCCTTGAACTCGAGTCCTTGCCCACATGAGCATTGAAATCACCGAGCATATAAATGTAGTCAGATTTTGGAACTGCCTTGATCACAGAGTCTAACTCCTCATAGAACGAATCCTTCACATCATCAGAGGAATCTAATGTCGGTGCATAAGCAGTAATAATGGTGGCAAACCCACAAGAGGTTGCCAAGCGCAGGGATAATAGTCTTTCATTTCCTCCTGCTGGAATTTCAATCATTCCCAGTAGCGAATTCTTCACTGCAAAGCCCACACCGTGTTGCCTTTTCTCTGCCTGCCCTCTACCCTTCCAAAAAAGGTGTAATGGTTTTCCCTGAGTGACCCTTCCTCAGTGAGGCGAGTCTCCTGCAGGCCAGCAATATCAATGTTAAGACGATTGAGTTCGGCATCAATCACAGCCGTTTTTCTCACATCGTCAATATTGGTCAAGTCTGTGGAAAATCCGAGACACATGGTTCTCACGTTCCAGGTTGCAAGCCGTAGCTTGAGGTTTCTATTTTTATTTTTGTTTGTACCTGGTGCGTTGGTTTTACAGCCTGCGATTTAGATTTTGTCCTAGCCCCAAGCACCCATTGAAGCAGACAGGCTGTGGCGGATCAGCACCCAATTGGCCGGGGGCCGCCCAGCTTGAGGCGGGCGGTAGCTGATCAGTGACACCTGTAGGTGTCTCCCACCGTCAGAGGCATCGCTTGGCTCCCCATGTCTACGCCAATTGACAGGGACTTATAACCCGTAACAGTTGCCTCTCGCTTTGATTCCGAGACCAGTTAAGACCAGGGATGGAGTTATTGCCTCTCCATAGCACAAAGCCTGGGCTAAAATATAGATATCATGTGTTGCCCATGCAGCATGATCCCTCTCTCGGCCTGCCTAGTTCACTCCAGAGGAAAGGTAACACCCCTACATCTGGAACAAGACAAGCTGCAGAAGCTACCGGATCAGCAAAGCAATGCTCTAACTGTCCGCCTGTCGGAGCATCGATCCTAGACCAGCCGCCAACCAAGGCTTAGGGCCTGGTCTGCCCTGTCATGACATTTTGTCGTTAGCTTGCATTTCCTCACACCCGGGTAAGGTTTGTACCCTCCCAATTGCGTTCTTCCGCCCGAAGCCGTTGGCACAATGTGGGGTGTCGGGTTTAGTAAGAAAGCAGGTAGTACCGTCTACTGTTATATGGTAGTTCAGTCATATCTGACTAAGACCTGACACCTGTAATTAACTTTATCATTATCTAAATCCTATAAATTTGGTTTGGTTAGTAGAGTTTGCAGATGTTTTGGACATGTTATGAGAAGAAATGGATTGAAGAACTTAGTGACAACTGGCAAGATCGAAGGGAACAGACCAAGAGGAAGACCGAGAGGAAAATACCTGGATGGCTTGGCCACATGGCCTGGACGAGACAGGAACACTGAGCTGATCCACGACGCTGGTGATCGAGTGAAATGGCGAGTCATGACCGCCAACGCTTTCCGGCATGGCCCATGATTGATTGATTGAGTAGAGTTTGCAGATACTTCACTGCATATCATTGCATTTATGTAAGTATTAGAACCTCTTTCTTTTGACCTTCGTGATAGAAACGTGTGGCCTGATATCCTCTGGCTGAAAACCTTTGATGGGCATTGAACTGTGTCTCTTCGATGTATGCCCCATGACTTGTTTCTCCACAAAGGCGATTTGTTAGGCGATCATTTTTGTTAATTGCTTCATCGGTGTTCGCGTCACTGTAGTGTATTGAGCTTTTGGGGCTAAGTCTGACTTATCTCATCCTCCTGTGACTTGACTTCACATAGCAAGGTACTGTACCATAGGTTGGCGGCGGAGGAACTGCACTTTCATCACAAGGCGGAACTTTAGATTCAGTCAGTTAGTTAGTTGGTCAGTCAGTCAGTCAGCCAGTCAGTCAGTCAGTTAGTTAGTTAGTTAGGGAATTAGTCAGTTAGTTAGTTAGTCAGTCAGTCAGTCAGTCAGTCAATCAAGCAGTCAGTCAGTCAGTTAGTTAGTTAGTGAGTTAGTCAGTCAGTCAGTCAGTCAGTCAGTCAGTTAGTTAGTTAGTTAGTTAGTTAGTTAGTTAGTTAGTTAGTTAGTTAGTTAGTTAGTTAGTTAGTTAGTCGAGGTTCCAACTTCACGGCAACGGGTCATCCCCATTAAGCTCCGTTCCTGTGCCAGTGAATATCACACAAAATGCTCCCCACTGTCCAATGTGAGAAATGGAACAGACAGGAGTCTCAGCAGTCCAACAGCCCGCACATGTACACTGTGCATAATGCCGCTGCCATTATGCCAACACAAAGCCATCCACGAAAACCACAGTTCATCGTCGATGGAATCGGCAGTCACCAGAAAGACCTCATTGACCCGGGTTTTCTCACATGGCTCGGTCTCTTTCCGCAGGGCGACCCCCCGAAAGCGTCGCATAAAGCACGAACTCCGTAACTCCAACTCCCAGGAGTCTCCTGAAAAATGCACTCGTGAACCCAAAAGGCAAATCAGTCAATTCAGCAACAGCCGGTAGCCATTGTTCCGAACATGCAAGTCACTGTACAAACAATAGCGGACATGTAAAAGCATTCCACGTGAATATCACAGCTCACAGAGTCGCGCCACGCAATCACTCAGTAGCAGGGCGACTACAAGTCTAACATGAGGAAAATGCGAAATTCAAACCGCAACCACAAAGATAAATACTGCAGAGGCCGTAGCTGTTCAATACCTAACCGCCATGCTGGGGACAGGAAGTCGGAACTTTAGATTTCTTTGTTTTAACCAAAAAATGTGTTTGTCTATCATTCTATTATGTTCCAATTTCGATGACAAGCTTTACATCTCATCTTAGCTGTGTACCTGAATACTTGTCTGTGCTTGTCCCAGATTGATTGTAAGTAAACGACCCTTTTACACTGCTTGAGGAGCATTGGGCACATGGTGTTAAACCCATAGTTGTATTGACCAATCCTCACTCGGTGGGCCATGTGTATCATGTATCACGTCGGTCGGCGTTACTTCTCATGGTTTTGCTGATACGCATTTCAGGTGCGGTCGACCTTTGAGACCAGTTTTAAACATTCGAATCCACACCGATACTAAAGGAATCCATGGCTACCGTCCCGCCAGGCGAGTGTCTAGCCACCACCTAGGCTGCTCAGATCAATACCATTCGCTTTAGTTATACATTTTAACAGGATTACAATGATACAGAAATATACAGGAAAAACATAACTTTCGAGCATAGTTTGTCTGCTGTTGTATTGTACTGTTAACCACATATTACAGCTTTAGTTTGACAAATCTGTTTACAATGCATGTCTTGTTCCCAAACACTGCAGCCATGCTACCGGTCTAATGGTGATAATTCGTCACTTTAATCAAGTCAGCAGCCCTTTCACCAATCATAATTGTTGGTACATTTGTGTTACCAGAAGTCACCCAAGGCATAATGGAGGCGTCAGCCACACGAAGTCCGGATAGTCCGTGTACTCTAGGAATAAATAAGGAAAAAAAACTGCGCGTAAATCAATAAATGTAGCATAAAGGAACTTTATTATAGAAATTTGTGAAACATCAAATATGACATTTAGACTTAACATCACTGCACTCCGGACATTGGAGTACGTGATCTGTCCCCTTCTTCATAAGCCAACGAAAAGTGTCCATGCTGGTGGTACTAATGGAAGCCTGAATAAATATCCGCCTGCAATTTCCTCTGCAGGTTGAGTATCATCCATACCCCCTGCTTACCTCTGCTGAATCAGCCTTTCTAGATGTGGGTCTTTTGTGTTTCTTCATTATACATTCGATCCCGAAGTCTTTACCACTCACTCTTGTCATCATCTAGATCACCACCTCACCCTTATGATAATCTAGAGCACCACCGCATTAGTCTCGTCATACGCTTGCTCACCACATTAGTCTTGTCATACGCTTGCTCACCACATTCCATCCATCCATCATGTGCCATGCCGGTAAGCGTGGGCGGTCATGTTCTGCCATCTCACTCGATCACCAGAGTCGTGGATCAGCTCCGTGTTTCTGTCTCGACCATGCCACAAGGTCAAGCCATCCATGTACTTGCTTCTAGGTCTTCCCCTTGGTCTGTTCCCCTCGATCTTACCAGTTGTCACCAAATTCTCCAATCCATTTCTTCTCATAACATGCCCAAAAAATTTTGACTGTCTACGTCTAATTTCTCTAATCAATTTACGATCTTCATTTGTTTCTTGAAGGACTTGTTCATTGGTCTTTCTGGCTGTCCATGGTATTCTTTGCATTTGCCTCAGAAACCACATCTCTACAGCCATCATATGTTTTTTAGCCTGACTGCTCATTGTCCACGCTTCACATCCATATAAAAGTACAGGTTCAATGTAGCATCTCAACACTCTTTTTCTCGTTTCAATTGACATCTTTTTATTGGTCAATATGTTTTTCATCTTGCTAAAGGCTACTTTTGCCATGGCGATTCTTGTTCTAATCTCTTCAAGGCATCTCCCATCAGATGTTATTACTGTTCCGAGATAATTGTACCTGCTCACTTGTTGAAGAATATTCCCATTTACTTGTATATTACATTGTGGTATTTCGTCCTTCCTAGTGACGACCATAATCTGTGTCTTTTTACAATTTAATTCTAACCCTAGTTGTTCACTGTGTGTAACAATCGCATCTACTAAATTTTGCAGGTCCTGTTCATTGTCTGCAATCAAGACTGTATCATCTGCATATCTAATGTTATTGCTGCATCGTCCCCCAATGTTGGTTCCTTCCATATCTTCAATATTTCTGAAAATACTTTCACTGTACAGGGAAAACAGATCTGGAGACATTACACATCCCTGTCTCACACCCCTTTTAATAGGCTGATATTGGCTTACTTCATTATCAACTCTTATGGCAGCTTGTTGTTTCCAATATATGTTTTTTACAAGTCTAAGATCTTTTCCATCAATTTGTAGATCTTCAAGCATCCTTATCATGTTGACATGTCTCACTTTATCAAAAGCCTTTGTGTAGTCAATAAAGCAAAGGTGTAGATCTTTGTTTACTTCTATAGAACGTTCGATTATGTTTCTCAGTATATACACAACATTTACTGTACCCTTGCCTTCCACAAACCCACGTTGTTCTTCTCCTATTTCAGGTTGTATTTTCCTCCTAACTCTTTGCATGATAATTCTTAGCAAAATCTTCGTGATGTGACTCATTATACTAATTGTTCGATGTTGATAACATTCCAAGGCTCCTGATTTCTTTGGGATTGCAATAAATACAGAATTACATAACTCCTGAGGTATATTTCCAGTATCATATATTGTATTAAGCAGACTGGTAACTTTATCTATTCCATATTCTTCTAAAGCATTAATCATTTCTGTTGTGACGCTGTCTGAACCGGGGGTCTTGCCAGATTTCATATGTTTAAGCATTAGTCTTGTCATAATCTAGCTCACCACCTGGGTATTATAATAATCTAGCCCAAGACCTTCGTACTGTCATAATTTAGCCGACCTCCTTAGTCTTGTCATCATCTACCCAACCACCTTAGTCTTGTCATCATCTACCCAACCATCATAGTCTTGTCATCATCAACCGAACCACCTTAGTCTTGTCATCATCTACCCAACCACCTTAGTCTTGTCATAGTTTTGCCCCTCACCTTAGTCTTGTCATCATCTACCCAACCACCTTAGTCTTGTCATCATCTACCTAATCACCTTAGTCTTGTCATAGTTTTGGCCCTCACCTTAGTCTTGCCATAATCTACCCAACCACATTAGTCTTGTCACCATCTACCCAACCACCTTAGTCTAGTCATAGTTTTGCCCCTCACCTTAGTCTTGCCATAATCTACCCAACCACATTAGTCTTGTCATCATCTACCTAACCACCTTAGTCTTGTCGTCATCTACCCAACCACCTTAGTCTTGTCATCATCTACCCAACCACCTTAGTCTTGTCATAGTTTTGCCCCTCACCTTAGTCTTGTCATCATCTACCCAACCACCTTAGTCTTGTCATCATCTGCTTAACCACCTTAGTCTTGTCGTCATCAACCCAACCACCTTAGTCTTGTCATCATCTACCCAACCACCTTAGTCTTGTCATCATCTACCTAACCACCTTAGTCTTGTCATAGGTTAGCCCCTCACCTTAGTCTTGTCATCATCTACCCAACCACCTTAATCTTGTCATAGTTTAGCCCCTCACCTTAGTCTTGTGATCATCTACCCAACGACCTTAGTCTTGTCATAGTTTAGCGCCTCACCTTAGTCTTGTCATCATCTACCTAACCACCTTAGTCTTGTCATCATCTACTCAACCACCTTAGTCTTGTCATAGTTTAGCCCCTCAGCTTAGTCTTGTCATCATCTACCCAACCACCTTAGTCTTGTCATCATCTACCCAACCACCTTAGTCTTGTCATCATCTACCTAACCACCTTAGTCTTGTCATCATCTACCCAACCACCTTAGTCTTGTCATAGTTTATCCCCTCACCTTAGTCTTGTCATCATCTACCTAACCACCTTAGTCTTGTCATCATCTACCCAACCACCTTAGTCTTGTCATAGTTTATCCCCTCACCTTAGTCTTGTCATCATCTACCTAACCACCTTAGTCTTGTCATCATCTACCCAACCACTTTAGTCTTCTCATAGTTTAGCGCCTCACCTTAGTCTTGTCATCATCTACCTAACCACCTTAGTCTTGTCATAGTTTAGCCCCTCACCTTAGTCTTGTCATCATCTACCCAACCACCTTAGTCTTGTCATAGTTTAGCCCCACACCTTATTCTTGTCATCATCTACCTAACCACCTTAGTCTTGTCATCATCTATCTAACCACCTTAGTCTTGTCATCATCTACCCAACCACCTTAGTCTTGTCATCATCTACCCAACCACCTTAGTCTTGTCATCATCTACCTAACCACCTTAGTCTTGTCATCATCTACATAACCACCTTAGTCTTGTCATCATCTACCCAACCACCTTAGTCTTGTCATCATCTACCTAACCACCTTAGTCTTGTTACCATCTACCTAACCACCTTTGTCTTGTCATCATCTACCTAACCACCTTAGTCTTGTCATCATCTACCCAACCACCTTAGGTAGATGATGACAAGACTAACGTGGTTGGGTAGATGATGACAAGACTAAGGTGGATGGGTAGATGATGACAAGAATAAGGTGGATGGGTAGATGATGACAAGACTAAGTCTTGTCATCATCGGTTCCAACTTCACGGCAACGGGTCGTCCCCATTATGCTCCGTTGCTGTGCCAGTAAATATAACACAAAATGCTCCTCACTGCCCTATGTTAATAATGGAATAGATAGGAGTATCAGCAAGCCAACAGCCCGCACAGGTACACTGTGCATAATGCCGCCGCCAGAATGCCAACACAAAGAAGAGAAATTTCTCCACGAGAAATACAGTTCATTGTCGATTGAAACGGCAGTCACCAGAAAGACTTCATTGACCCGGGTTTTATCCCATAAGGATCGGTCTCTTTCCGCAGGGCGACCCGCCGAAAGCGCCGCACAAAGCACGAACTCCGTATCTTCAGTGACGACTCCCAGGACTCGCCTGAACAATGCACTCTTGAACCGAAAAGGCAATCCAGTAAATCCAGCAACAGCTGGCCGCCATCGTTCCGAACATGAAATTCACAGCTCACAGTGTCGCGCCACGCAGGCACTCAGTAGCAGGGGACGGAACCATAGCCTCTTTAGTCGCCTCTTACGACGTGCATGGTAGGCAACACTGTTACTATTCTTTGCTCCCCCGTATGGGCCCCGGCAACACACAGGCGGTTGAGAAGGGTGAAAACATGTATACTTAGTGCAGAGTGGGAGAGGAATGCTTCAATTAAAAAACAAATCAGAGATAGAAAGCATCCGTTGCATCTTTTTCCCTGTGTTGTTACAGAGATTTCTAACTGAAACTTCGGCCGGTGGCTCCTAAGAACTGCCTCTCCTCAACCTGTGTTCTCCTAGCATCATCCAATTTTTCATACAGAGGGTGCTCATTGTCCGCTGAGATTCTATGGTATAATTTTGTCTGGAGCACCTTGCACATAGCATTTAGTGACGGCAGAGCAGGGATATATTGCATGCACATGAGTGCGTTCTTTGATCTTCTCAACATGACTCTCACTGTCTTATTTGAATCTAATTTCTAAATATGTACTGTAATTCTAATCGAATGTGTAAACAAGTAAAGTTGTTCAGTTCTAATTTGTGAACAAGCACAGAAGAATCATACATTACAAACATACCTCAACAGAGAATTATACATTACGTACATACATCAACAGAGAATCATACAGTACAAAAATACCTCAACAATGAATCATATATTACAAACATACCTCAACTCAGAGTCAACTACAGCTGTTGGGTCTTTGTTTGTACCCATCTTACATGATCCAGCTTGGTGGTTAACAGTTAGTGATCTGTATTTAACCAAGCATTCCCAATATTCGTGAGAGTTATATGTATGTTGCTTGCAGGCTGATTCTGTCCCATTCACCGTGAACTCGGCGCCAATATCTTGCATAGGTTTAGACTTTACAACTTTTTTACATTCTTGGATAGCTGCGGAAAAAGAAGTCTTACCTTACTATTTTGGATAACATAAATTAATAATTTGACACAAACTATACCTATATTATAAGTTTGAACGCTACAGCAAGATGTGGAGATCGGAGAGCTTTGACACCCGTGATTGCACATCGTTGTCTGTACTGATAGATGTTGTGTGATTTCTGCAGTATGTACCTGAAGAGATGGGATGTCAGGCATTGGTGGTACCTTTGGTATGGATGGCTGTCAAGCCCTTTTCAGGGACCATTCCCCACTGGTCCAAGACTGACATCTAGCTGACCTGCCAACCATAGTGTAAGTAAACAAAGCTATCTAGCAACTTTCCAGCGGCAAGACGCCTGGTCCTGACTCCATCCCGACAGAGATATATACAAAGACAATGGCTGGGGCATATAGAAAGAATGGAAGATAATAGGGAAACAAAACTCGCTTACACTCAGGAAATAAATGGCCGTAGACCCCGAGGTAGACCAAGAAGACGGTGGAGAGATAATACATGTACAGACCTACAAGCACTTGGAATCAACGACTGGCAAGAGAAAGTCCACCAGAGAGACGAATGGAGACGGATTGTATTTGCAGCAAAGAACCTCAATGGCTCGGAACGCTGAAGAAGAAGAAGAAATGGACTGGTTCTAATAGGCAGCTTTACCATGTCTTTACAAACTTATGGGTGGAAGAGACCATGGAAAAGATTTCAAAGACTCGTCAATAGTCCACTTTACAAACAGCCCTGACGGACGCCTTGCTTGATGTCAAACGAATCTGATGTCTCGCCATCTCTTCTAACCGCTATTTGTTGGTCTAGATAGAGCATTTTTATGAGTTGTATTACATGTGATGGAAAGCCCTTATCCCTTTCTATTTCCCAAAGTTTCTGATGTTGTACACAGTCAAATGCCTTTTGAATGACCCACAAAACACGAGAATAGGTTTACATTAAATTCTCTGCACTTCTCTGTTATTAAACGCATGTTGAGTATGTGATCTCTTGTTCCTCTTCCTTGTCTAAATCCAGCTTGAACTACGTTAATTTCTTCTTCTATTACCTTACGATGTCTTCCCATTATGATGTTTATAGAATGTTACTTGCAGGATTGATCAGAGCAACAGTTCTGGTTTTTTTTTTTTTTGTATATCCCTTGGCGGACGTTGCAGTCAACACCTGCAATTTCCAGCTGAAGTTGATGTACTAGGCAAGTTTTTTTTTTTTTACATTCAGTTGTTTGCCATTGATTTCTGAATGAGTGGCTCCCATACCAACACGTTATATCACAACGCGACACGGTCTGCTGCACACATCGGTCGCGGTTGCGTTTCGAACGCCTGGTAAGCGGCTCATGAACCTCGTTCGCAAGCCTTTGGCCACGGAGTCCGGCCGGCAAGGAAGAGGAACAAGAGATCAAATACTCAAACATGCGTTTAATAATAGAGAAGTGCAGAGAATTTAATGTAAACCTATTTTCGTGTTTTGTGGGTCATTCAAAAGGCATTTGACTGTGTACAACATCAGAAATTTTGGGAAATCTGAAGGGATATGGGCTTTCCATCACATGTATTACAACTCATAAAAATGCTATATCTAGACCAACAAGCAGCGGTTAGAATAGATGGCGAGACATCAGATTGCTTTGACATCAAGCAAGACGTCCGTCAGGGCTGTTTGTAAAGGTGGACTATTGACGTGTCCTTGAAATCTTTTGCATGGGCTCCGTGGCCAAAGGCTTGTTCAACAGTTCTATAGTTGGTGCATAATTTTAGGTTTCCCTTTTTTGATATTGGAATGAAGACAGTACTCTTCCAATCTGTTGGCCATATATCACATTTCCTTATCTTTTTACATAATGAGTGATAGACTTGTATGCTCTCTTCTCCCCCCGCTTTAATTAGTTCAGCTGGTATATCATCACATCCAGGTGATTTACCATTCTTCAGGTTCTTTATTGCCCAAGCAATTTCATCTAATGAGGGTTCAGGTTCTGTCTCTGCTGTTATTGGTTCATGTATCTCATTCATATCTCCCTGTCATTCATATCATACATTCCACTGCAGTATTCCTGCAATCTATTTGACTTGATTATGTTAAGGTATTTCCCAGCTTGTCATGAATAACATTCAATTGAGGTTAAACATTTCTTGTCAATAACTTAATTTCTTTGAACATTTCGTAATCACTTCCAGTCTTATAATATTGCTATATTCTGGTACAGCAATCTTTTATATATTGGTGTTTGTCCTTTCTTGTGTTCTTTCTTATTTCTCAAGTTAAAGATGTAAACTTTATTACACTGTTATCGGAGTCAACACCCTTCTGTTTCAGTTACCTTCGTTGTTTTATTACTTTCTAACGTGTCTGGTGTAATTCATGGCTTATGGTACTTTTTCTTTGGTCGGAAATAAATATGTGGCTACAGTTATCAAGATATTTCTAGCTTGTACTGCCAATATATCAGGTGTCAAATTCCCCCTGTATAGACATAAAGATCCCAAAACGATTCTTCACTTGTATTTTGTATGCGTTTGGTATTTTTCTGAAATCAAAACGAAGTGGCCTTGATCCTCGGGTAAGATTTTTGAGTTTTACTTTCCCATCTGCTTCTAATAACTGATGATCTGTATCACATTCTGCACTTCGTAAGGGTTTTGCCGATGCTATGCTTGATCCCCATCTTCTTTGTATTAAAATATAATCTATCTGATTTTGATAATACTGTCCGAGGACTTCCACGTGAAGAATCATCTTAGGTGTTGTTTTAAAAATGTGTTGGCTATCATTGACTCATTTTCTATGCAAAATTCAATTAAGTTGTCAGCAGCATCATTTCTATTCCCCAATCCAAATTTTCCTAAATGGTGTCTCTCATGTTCAACTATTCCTGTACCCACTTTTGCATTAAAATCTTCCATTATTATTGTTATGTCATTATGACCAGTCTTATGTAATGTGTCTTGCAGAATGCTTCAAAAATCTTCAGTTATGTCTTCCTCTGCTGTTGAAGTAGGTGCATATATCTGCATGAGAGTTGTGTTGTTTAGATAGCCTTTAAATCTGACAGTTTGGATTTTCTTACTAACCAAATTATATCCAAGTAAAGCTTTTGTAGTTATTTAATATAAAAAAAATGCCACTCCGCTCTGGCCTCCGACATCTCTACCAGAATATATGAACAGACTTAAATTTTCAGTTGTAAAATGCCCCTTGCCTCTCCAGTTATGTTCACTTATTCCTAAAATGTTAATATTCAACCTCTCAATCTCATCATATTCTATCTTAAGCTTTCCTTCATACAGGCTTCTCACATTCCACGTTCCTAGTCTCACTCTCCTTCTTAGTCTGACACATGGGATTTCCTTAGTAACACCGTCAGCAATAACTCCGTCATCACGATTACTAGTACTGGCCCCCGTGTCACACTCTTCCCCAGTGTTAGAGTTTGATTTGCCTGGCCTGGGGGGTCTCACAAACAGATCTTTTTCTTATTAGGTTTTCTATCGTGGTTGTTAAGGTTTCTTGGAAAGCTTTACAGAAGGTAGCTTCCCATTGCTTTCCTTCTGAGCAGTGGCTGTTCTAGTCGGTGGCAGTAGCCAATGTATCAACTGATGAGATTATCTACTTATCGTCGCAGAGTGCAGACCATAACCAACAACAATCTGTTGGCTGCTCTCACACTCCATCCACCACCTGCTTCCATGGCTTCATGTAACCCTGATGGGGGAGACTAAACGGGTATTTCACCTTGCCCAAGGGTGTCCCGTAGACTAACGGAGGAAAGGAGGAGTCTTACATCTCCTTTGATAGGGGATACCCCTACCCCGCTAACCGGCCTTGGTGTATTACACGTGCTTAATGAGATACAACATTTGCTAATCACGTGAGAGGTGAAGATATTATAATTAGATGCAGTCATCTACACTGTAAATTGGTATCACCAGAACTATGTATGAATACCATCATTATCTGGATTCCGCACAGTGATCAAGGCGATTGGTTATGCGCATATATATAAATATTTGAGAAACTTATTGCATGAAAATGATGGTGCATGACTAGTTGGATATGTGATGTTAAACACATCTTTCAGTATCTATATGTGTGAATATTCATCGTATCACATCATTGGACCAGAACAGTTGATGTAAAAACCTGACCTTAGGGATAGGAAAAGGTTAAAGGTCTGATGATGTATGGACCTATTGTGCGACTGCAACGCCATTAACCGACCGCAAGCAGCATATAGGGAAAACCCATAATGACAATAAAGAATCCTAACTATAAGGATCTGGCCAAACTAGCCAGGTGAAATAATACTGTACCCAACTTTCTAATTGTTATACAAACATAAAGTCAATGCAGTCAATGCAAGTCATCGTTTACCGCAGAATGTTTTGATAGATGAACAGGCAGGTAGACAGGTACTTAGGCGGTAGATGAAGGGTTGAACACGATGTCATATGTTTACTGTATTGCACACTTGCATTCACGCGTCATAGGCCATTTAAAAATACAATTACTATCTTCTTCGTTGTAACATAATTACCTCTTATCAAGGTTTCTATGTCTGCCTGCTTGTCAAGATAATTAGCTTGAATGACGGGGTAGTCAAATGGATTGACAGATCTTAAGGTGATGTTTCCTCTACTTTCTGGTCTCTGAAGTACAGGCAAGCAACTGAAGCCATAGTCTCCCCTGAGTCTGCCAGCTAATTCAGCCTTGGTCTAACAGAATACATTTTATTTAGAACATCACCATTAAATGGCAAGAAAAAATAATATCTAATACTTGATTTAACATTCGTCGGCACCTTGCCGTTTTGACAGACGATAGTTTGTGCTTTAAAAAGGCATAATAACTTTTACCTATTGCGGTAGCGCATGTGACTGATGAGGCCAATTTGCGCTGTAAATGTCCGTTCTCAGTGGGTGCATGTGAACATGTGGTCATTTCCACCATCATGCACCATCTTACGTCTCATACGCTCGGTGTGTGACTTATCTGCAATAATTTTCTCCTTTGTCTTTATTCCATTTCTGATGTTTGCCCTACATGCAACACGGTCAGCGGCGACTTGCTCCCAATGTGCATTATCAATGCCTGTATCAATCATGTCCCGCTTACACACATCTCTGTATCGTAGTAGAGGCCGACCCTGAGATCTCTTACCCATCTGTAATTCACCAAAAAAGATGTCCTTTGGTATTCTACCATCATCCATCCTCCTAAGATGTCCTATCCATCTAAGTCTACGAAGACTGAGCATGGAATAAACCGTCACACAACCTGATTGTTCCAATACTTCAGTATTTGTGATTTTGTCTTGCCAACTAATACCAAGAATTCTTCGCAGACACCGCATATGAAAGCTGTTTAAACGTTTCTCTTGGTGTGAGTAAGTTGTCCAGATTTCACTGCCATAAAGAAGAGTACTAAGGACACAGGCTTGATAGACAAAGACTTTTGTTTTTGCATTAAGCTTCCTGTTCTCCCAGACTCTTTTTCTTAACCTGTTCATTGCTGTTTCTGCCTTACCAATCCCGATGTTGATTTCCTGATCTAGGGATAATTTGCTATTTACCACTGATCCTAGATATGTAAAATGGTCTACCATCTCTAGCTCGGCGTCGTCAATAAAGATTGATGGTACCCCATGTTCACCTTGTGACATAATCTGTGTCTTCTTTTTGCTAATTGTTAAACCACATTCAGAACAAGCATTGGAGAATGCAGATAGTAGACATTGCAATTCTTCCTCAGAGTGGGTCGTAACTGCAGCATCATCTGCAAAAAGCAACTCTGATCAGTACCCTCCTAATTTTGGTATTGACCTTCAATATCTGAGCATTGTAGAGGCCGCCATCTGAGCGTGAGTGAATGTATATACCATCATCCTGATCACGAAAGGCATATTTCAGTAGAAGTGAAAAGTATATTCCAAAGATAGTGGGAGCTAGTACACAACCTTGCTTAACTCCACTCTTGATGTCAAACTCTTCAGAAGTTGCACTATTAAACTTGATTATACCCTTCATGCCTGTGTGGAACGATTCCACTTGTCCACCATTGATTTAACATCAATGTTAATTTGTCCATGTTTCTATATCTACAGTTTAATTATGTTTTCACCGATATAGTAATTATTAGTGATTTAATTTAGAACCCAGAGACAAGAACACAGATAAACTAATATTCTGAACGAGCCATGGTAGCGCAGTGGCTATCATGCCTGCCTGTCCACCCGGTGATCAGGTGTTGGAATCCCCGAGACGGGGACTTTACAAACTGTTGATCTGGGCTCTCAGATGCACACAGGAAGTGTTGTGGGAAGTAAAGGCGGCCGACGTGCCATTGATTACATCACTCACCGAGCCATGACTGGTCTATAACAATGTGGGACTAACACAGTGTATACAGTATGCTTCTAGGTCTGGACATGCCTGCATTCGTTTGTACTGATTGTTTTTAAAGACTGAATACTTTCATTAAACCATTGCAGAAAACATGACCTTCCAAAAATTACAATTATAATTAAGTAACACTGAATGGACTGGTGCCCGTCATTCAGAAAGCAATGGCAGACTACTGAACGTAAACGTGTTAATAGATCACAACAGCAAATAATGATTGTGGTGACTGTGACGTCCTGTAAAGGATATGCAACTAATACTGAATGACGGGTGTGTTTAGTAAATATACCTCATTAGAATTCAGTTCTTCTGTAATGCTGGCTAAGTTTCTGTTATGTTGAACGGCATCACAACGTATTTGACATTCTCAAGCGTGCTCAGTCCTTGGTGTAGAGGTATGTGATTCGCTGCTTTCCTCTTTGATCGTTTTCCACAGCCTGTTTGCTGTTTACGCCCATGCTAACCTTGAACCGCTTCTTCACGGACCCATTTGTGTAGATGATGATGATGTCTTGTGAACACGACTCCTGTTCGACATTATCTCATCCTCCACCTATGCAGGCAGCCGAGCTCTGGAGTATTTCCCTAGTGTAATGACAACCTGAAGATGTTATTGAATATCTATGGGTATTTATCAACCCATTCTTTTCCGTGTTGGAGATCGTCCAAGTCACAGTACTTATATATGGGCTGCTCAGCCTTGGCCATCCGGAAGCGACCCCTTATGACGCGTATTTCCTTTATGTCTTCTATAGCGCTATGCGTCCAGTGTTTTCATTCGTTTACACTCAGGTGTAGACTTTAACCCATGCAAGTGTATACTTAGTGACATCAACATTGCATCGCTGATCAAGATTGGTGTTTTATGCAGCCGAGTATGAGTCTCATTGCTTCACTACACTTTGTCTAATTTATCTTGCCGAGACTTGCTGACAGTGAGGAGGCCTAGACCGTAGACTATATTCTTAGCACTAGTCTGTAGTAGAGAAGAAAGAGCAGGCATCATTGATGTCGCTGTTGGCTTGATAATTCATTGTTGTCAAGCATGTTCTGACTGATTATTGTTATAGAGTCGACGTGATAGTTGTATGGCGAACATCTGTCAAAGGCAATATGGAGATATGTGCTTGTGTTCGTTCTGTTGGTGGCTATACCACCCATGCTGACGCCTGGCGTGGGCACATTAACCACGTGAGTGTTTAGGGAGAACCATGTCAAGGAAACCTTTGCCACATTAACATGCGACCTTCATTCGTGGCACCAATCAAAGTCTGTATAGTTCACGCAGCTGTGATTTCATGTTTGTTTTTGTTTTATTCTCGCCAATAAACAGTGATATCGTCTGCGTAAAACATTGCTCTGCCGAGACCTATTGTCTGCTTACTGATGACTACTGCTGTATACACAACGAAATATACCGGTGACGCTGACTCGTGGGAGAGACAATTAAGATACTTTGAGGCTACAAGATCTAAGCTTGATAAGCCAACAACGCAGTTGTTTTTTTTTTAATTTTCAGAAATTCAGTTAAAAATATTGGCTGTTTGTGTATGCTCAGTAACAATCACATGATCATGATGTATGGCACACTGTTGTATGCTTCTCTTTAGTTAATGAGGCCGCAGCTGCTTCTATCCCCAATAGAAACCCTCATATGTGTCGTTTGAGAATATTGCAGCATTGCACCGGGTGTCATTACTCGGAACAAAACCGTCCACAATAGAGGCAATGAATGTATATATATATATATAATTATTTGATATAGCTTATAAACATGGAACTATGGTTTGATGATTAAAGAACAAGCATACATGATATTTTATATAAATGGAAAATGAAATAGATGAGATATATCAAAACTGTTGAAGATGTTTACCTTGTCTGCATAGTTAAAATTATCCAGTTGATCTCTGGATGGCATGTATATATGAAAGATTATCTGCACATCAGGCCAGTCTTTTTCTGTTGTTTCATTGGTTGTACTTATAAATGCCATGACTTCCCCGCCGGAATTTGAACTTAATGGACCTGTTTTTGAACAATTGGAAATGCATCTTATAATTGTGCATACAAGATTGAACCGCTTCTAAGTTTTGCTTCGGAAAACGAATAGGATGCACTGATGCCATTGTTTCATTGAGAGAGATGAGTTAATAATTTATAGAATACAATAACAAACTGAGTGCGGTTTTCATAGATCAAGAAAAGTGCTTTGTCCGTGTAAGTAGTAATAAGCCGTGGAAAATGTTCCAAGAATACGATCTAACTGGGCAGATATTGGGAAATATTGGGGCTACATATATTAAAACAGTCAATGTGTAGGAAGAACAAATGTAGGCATGACACATTAGTTCCAAGTAACATCAGGTGTCAGATAAGTATATGTTTTTATCATCACATGTATTCATCACTTATGTGATAATATTACTAAAGAAATAAATTCGCAACCTGAGAGTTTAGATGAGCTGCTATTAGCAGACGACCAGAGTTTACTGTATGAGATCAATGCGGACCTCCATCACAATATAAATTGCCTTGACAACTGCAGTCAGAAATGTGATATGAAGATTAACATTAAAAAGACAGACTTCATTATTATTTGACGAACACCAATGCAATATAACGTTAAACATAAATGGAAATCATTAAATCAAGTTAGAGAGTACAAACATCTGGACACAGAGATAGAATACTACATAGAGAAATAGAAACGAGAATACAGAAAGCAAACATCAACCATCATATAGCACCTGTTATGAAATATCCAATTATAAGCATGCATATAAAAAGGAAGCTGATATTCCTCCCAACGCTGTTTTACCACTGCCAAACGTGGACAGTCCACAAATACACAGGAGTAAAATCGCATCAGGCGAGATGAGATGCATAAGAAACGCTGTTTTAAAAAACCGAGAAGAGTTAGAGAAACTAATAATAAGTGTAGGATTGGCGACATTACAGAACACCGAAGAATTAAATAATTCGGGCAATTAGATGGAATGCAACAATAACCAGCGGCTAGAATGTTCTATGTGAGAATATCGGAATACAAGACGAGAGGACAATACGGAAAGAGTTGGCGAGATGGAGATGGAGTAAAAGAGACATTAAAGAAATCAAATATGACATTAGTACAAGCAACAAGACAAGCGAAACATAGAAAATGACATACATCTCCTCTCCATGACGTTTCACGGCAAAAGCAGTTAAAGAAACGAAAAAGAAGCTTCTGCATATACAACACTAAATAAGAATTTATCAGGCAGAGCCAATACTCGTAATAAAAACAAATACTTCCTCCTATCCCTTCTGGCTCCAGCCCTCTTCTTCCTTTCCCTTCCCCCGCTCCCCTACCTCTTCTCATACGTTTCATTTTCTCCCCACTGGCTGTTGTCAAAGATATCGAGCACAAAGCAAGTACTATGTTGCTTCGGAGATAATTCTTTGTATTTTCCATAGTTGGTTTTATTTGAAGGGAGGAACTAACCGGCCACCCTAGTAAAGCCTGCCTGTTAGGGATATATATATATTCCTCACAACTTAACACGTACACATCACTGTCTTCTCACGGCCTGCTTCATCTCAAATCCATAAGACAGTTAATCCAGCTACTATCCACCGCTGGACCTCACACATACACCCACACACTGGGTCTAGTCTCCACTAACTATTCAACCCACTCTGGGTTCAGGCCTCCATTAACTATCCAACCCCCACTGGGTTTTAGGCCTGCATTCACAACTGGGAGAACAACACAACAAAAGATCTGACCGCAGTCAGTCTAAGCTCCCACTTCTTCGACTACCGATCTGCTCGGCGTCAAAACATCAACTGTCCTGAAATCCCATGACTTCACCCAACAATACACTGTCTTTCGCCCCATCCACCCTGGGGGTCTCCATCTACCCTCACCATTATTATTCATGGCTGGTTGTTTTTCTCGTAGTCTTGCTACCAGGGTCACTCACCTCAATGTCACTGACCCAGGCATATGTCAATGGCATATGAGACTACGACCTCTAGCATGAGAATGGAGGTGGAAGCACTGACAGCGGCATTCCGTTGTTTAGAGGAAACTTCTGCAATAACATTGGATTCATTACGGATTCAAAGAGTATGCTTAGTAAGGTAAAGAAAAGAGTGTTTCATGTGGTTGGCTATCGTCGTTTTAGAGGTCACAGATTTTGAGAATTGTACCTTTCCATGACCACGCGGGGTTGCGGGGGAATGAACAGGCTGATAGGCTGGCAGAGAATGCATCTCTTGGTGGTAAATTACCTATGGACAAAAGGCAGGTGGTCATGCGCTTGTGGGACTAGGTGGAGAAGGCGGGGGAATACATTGAGAACCCGTATGTAGAAATAATGAGATTTCTGAGGATCGGCAGGGGTTCTGGGTGAATCTCAAAACTGAGAGGGAAGACCAGGAGAACTTTAAATCAGATGGCGGTTGGAACGATTAGTAGTATGACTCTTCGCTGGCTGTTCAATGAGGCGACGAAGCACGTATGGGAAGGTCCTGAGTGCAGTGATGTCGGTTCTTAACTCAACTCAACAGGACGCCGCAGTCAATCCCAGCATTTATGTTTGTATTAGTGTCTTGGCACGTTTACCATTCAGTAGTTTACCATTGCATTCTGAACGCCTGGCATACATATAATTTTATAAAATCCAACGTAAGGCGGTATGCTGCCAAATCGCCAGCAGCTGTGTTTCGAACACGGTATGCGCAATTACGAACAGCGTCTATAACTACTTCGCCACAAAGCCGGCCAAAAATAAGAATGCTAGCTAAAATGATTCAATAACAATAAAGCAAACAAAAGATAAAGTGGTGTTAGCTCGCGGGGTTGAATAGTCTGGATTCAAACACAAGAAACAAGAAAACTAGCTAAAGTAGTTCACTAGTCAACAGACAAAGAAAGGAAGCAAAAGTACTGCCTAAAAATAGTTCAATACCCAGGAGACAAATAAAACAAATAAACATGCTAGCTAGATCATATAAATAGTCAAACATACCTCAAAAGCGTGTAGCAAGCATACTTCGGTAGTTAAATTTAAATTAAAAAAAAAAAAAATCATAACAGCTAAATATGTTAAATATTCAGCACAATGACGGAAGTATGTGGATTGGAACTAGAGCTAGAATTCCATGGCACAATGTCTGGGCATTGATTCAGAGAACATGTGTTGCCCATGCAGCATGATCCCTCTCTCGGCCTTGCCTTGTTTCGTCCAGAGGAAAGGATGACCAGTACGTCTGGAACAAGGTTCCGCACCAGTTCTGAGTTGGTTGTTGAATGTCAGTCGACATCGACGACGTCGGTGAGAAACCGCCGCATAGCTGGAGCGGTCCACGGGATGGTTGCAGCCACGTTCCGAGCTCGGTGGGCCCGCTGACTAGCGGCGGCGGCCTCGCCCAGCCCGGGCCCATCCCAGTCCAGCTTCGTAGCCCGGCCCGACTTACCCAGCCCTCAGAGCCAATCCTTTTCCGCGAAGTTACAGATTCAATTTGCCAACTTCCCTTACATACATTGTTCTATCGACACTAACTGTGGTTCTCAACCGGTGGGGAATTTAAGGTTTTCCGGGGGGGGGGGGGGGAATTAAGATTATTTATTTATTTTCCCTCTATATTTTACGGTTCTGTACTTCTCGCCCTAAAGAAGTTTGTTTTAAAACGTAAGTAGACCCGCAAATCACGTTTTATATAGATGTCCAGACTTGTTCTAGTAAATTTAGCTTCCATTTTTATTTATACTGTGTAAGTGTGGGGTGGGGTGGGGGGATTTATAGGGAGGAAATTCGAAAAGAATGACGTTCTGAACATATGGTAAAAGGGGGCATGGGCCAAAAAAGGTTGAGAATCACTGGATTAGAAGATGTGCACCAGGGTTGCCAGATTGGCATTTTTAACGCCAAACCTGATAAATCTGGCTTTTATTAAACAGGTTTAGCGTCAAAATATCAGCTTGGCGTTTTGACTTTTTCTTGGCTTTTTTATATTTGTAATGGCATAATAATTAGCTATAAATGCCTCTTTTTTTAATTGGTCAAGTTAATGGTTATCTTGTTTTGACACTTTTTTAGCTAAAACAAATGCAAAACAATTAGCTTAGCTTATACTGCTGTTGGTTCATTCTCGAGAAAGAACGTGACAACTAACAAGTATTAAACACGTATGGTTTTCGCACTGTTTGCACTGTTCTATGCGCACTCACGCACTGCGCAGCCACCTTACTGTTCAGTTAAGTTTTCAAATTCATTATACCTTCATGGCTAGTATTTCTTATTATTGAGCCCATTATCATGCCAAAGTGGAAACCATCTTATGATCCTAATCGGAAATATAATGATCAATGGGAAAAGACATTTGTGTGGCTCAAGAAATCCATTGATGATTCTGAATATGCATATTGCAAATTATGCCGGTGTAATATTGTTCCAAGACTTTCAAATTTCGCAAATCAAGAAACAACAGAAAAACGCAGGCGGAGCGCGCCATATTCCTCACAAAAACACTTTCAGTGATGAAAATATGTAAGAAAATTGATGACAAAGTCAAATTAGCAGAGTTACAAATTGCTGTTAGCATGGCCTGCCATAGTACCATGCGCACCATCGATCACTTAGGTGAAATAATGGTAGCCCATGGATGTGGCAGCACTCTTGGTCAGATAAAATTGCACCGCACGAAGTGCATATCACTAATAAGAAATGTTATGTCACCATCTTTACAATCTGATCTAATTCTAGATCTGCAAAACAAGAAGTATACACTCATCATTGATGAGTCCACTGATGTCTTGACCCAAAAGTATTTGCACATTTTAGTTAGATACCTCACCGTTAAAAGAAATGAAATTACTACTAGTTTTCTAGGTTTGATTCCAGTTCAGGAGGCTACATGAAAGAATATATTTAATTTGATTAACAATGAAATTGCCCTTTTTGCATTTGGCTGAAGAAAATCACACTATTATTGAAGAGCAATACAGAAAATTGCCTTTTATAGATTGGAAGGAAGAAGAACAATTTAAAGAAAATGGACTGCCCAAAGATACAGAGCAGTTCTGGAAAGGAGTCATGAAACATCGCCAATTTAAAGAGCTTGCTTCATTTGCTCTTACTTGCTTAATAATACTTATTAGCAATGCTGTAGTGGACAGGTTGTTCTCTCGTTTAGATGCAATTATTAGAATTAGAGTAGAACTATTATCTTCAAACAAGTGCTGTAAGGAATGTTTTCCTACATCCACAATGTTGAATGATTTCAAAGCTGACATTTTATATGCTAAGAAATCCTGTACTGAATTTCTCAACAATGAAGAGGAATACTTATTTGAAGAAGAGGTTTTCATGTAATGTAAATATATTTTTAATAGATATTATTAGTGAGCATTGTTCGGCGTTTTTTTTTTTTTTTTTTGGCTTTTTAAAAATTTCATGACTTGGCTTTATTTTTATCCCAGTAATCTAGCAACCCTGATGTGCACCTCGGAGACCTGCTCGGGGCGAGGGTGGGGGGGGGGGGGAAGAGGTGGCCAGCGAGAGCCCAGGCATTGATCATATCACCGACCTAGCTCATGCCATTGTCAGCGCAACTTCCTTAACCATTCTGCCATCTGCCCCTTTAAAATAGGTCGATGGTTCGACGTGTGTCCTACACCTGCGACTGGCCGAGCAAGCAGGCAGGGGATTTTCATACTGCTTGTAGAAAAACTATAAATATAATCGGACTGACCCAAATGTAATGGATATAGACCAGGCATTGTTAAAGGATTACGAGATAGATCAGCGATTTAAAAATAGACATAAGGGACATCTGCGGTTTGAACAATAAAGAAGAAGAATTTACAGAAACAATGAAAATGAAGACAATTGGACTGATGGGAATAGAGGACACCAGAATAAAACGGGGAGGACGAAAGGAGACCTGCCACAGTTATACGCTACTCTACTCCGGAGTGGACAGCACTAAAGGGATACCCACGGTGTAGGAATAGTCAGAGAACCACGGCTAGCTAGAAGAATATTAGAAATTATATATATATATATATATATATATATATATATATATATATATATATATATATATATATATATATATATATATATAATTCATTCAATGGCACCTTTCCGTCTTCACAGATGATAGTTTGCTACATTGTGCTTCAAAAAGGCTTAATAACTTCAACCCATGACGGTGGCGAGTGAAGCTGATAAGGCCAATTCGCGCTGCAAATGTTTGTCCACAGTGGATGCATGTAAAAACATGGTCATTTCCACCATCATGCACCATCTTACGTCCCTCACGCTCTGTGTGTGTGCTTTATCTGCAATCATTTTCTCCTTTGTATTTCTTCCACTTCTGATAGTTGCCCTCCACGCAACACGTTCAGCGACGACTTGCTCCCAATGTGCATTATCAATGCCTGTATCAATCATGTCCCGCTTACACACATCTTTGTATCGTAGTAGAGGCCGACCCTGAGTTCTCCTACCCATCCTGACTTTTGTAATTCACCAAATATGATGTCCTTTGGTATTCTACCATCATCCATCCTCCTAACATGTCCAATCCATCTAAGTCTACGAAGACTGAGCATGGAACACACCGTCACACAACCTGATCTTTCCAATACTTCAGTATTTGTGATTTTGTCTTGCCACATAATACCAAGTATTATTCGCAGACACCGCATATGAAAGCTGTTTAAACGTTTCTCTTGGTGTGAGTAAGTTATCCAGGTTTTACTGCCATAAAGAAGAGTACTAAGGACACAGGCTTGGTAGACGAAGACTTTTGTTTTGGCAGTAAGTTTCCTGTTCTCCTAGACTCTTGTTGCTAACATGTTCATTGTTGTTGTTGCCTTACCAATACTGATGTTGATTTCCTGATCTAGGGATAATTTGCTATTTACCTCTGATCGTAGATATGTAAAATGGTCTACTATCTCTAGTTCGGCGTCGTCAATACAGATTGATAGTACCCCATGTGCACCTTGTGACATAATTTGTGTCTTCTTTTTGTTAACTGTTAAGCGAAATTCAGAACAAGCATAGGAGAATGCAGAGAGTAGATGTTGTAATTCTTCCTCAGAGTGGGTCGTAATTGCAGCATCATCCGCAAAAAGCAACTCTCTGACTAGTACCCTCCTAATTTTAGTCTTGGCCTTTAATATCTGAGCATTAAAGAGGCCGCCATCTTAGCGTGAGTGAATGTATATACCTGCATCCTGATCACGAAAGGCATATTTCAGTAGAAGTTAAAAGTATATCCCAAAGAGGGTGGGGGATAGTACACAACCTTGCTTAACTCCAGTCTTGATGTCAAACTCTTCTGGAGTTGCACCATTAAATTTGATTATACCTTCCATGCCTGTGTGGAACGATTCCACAATGGACAGAAGAGTTGGAGGGCAGCCAATCTTCTTTAGTGCTTTGAACAGACCCTCAAGATTGACAAAATCAAATGCCTTTGTGAGGTCGATGAAGGCAATAAAGAGTGATTGATTTTGTTCCCTGCATTTTTCTTGCATTTGTCGCAATGAGAATATAATATCAATGGTAGACCTGTTCTGTCGGAAACCGCACTGTGATTCGGGGTAGACTTGATCTCCCAGGACTTGAAGTCTGCGCAGAACAATTCTGGCAAATACTTTCCCAACAATACACAGAAGTGAGATACCCCTATAGTTGTTACAGTCGCTCCGATCGCCCTTGTTCTTGTACAGCGTTATGATGCTTGAATCTTTGAAATCCTTCTCGCCAGCATAGCTCTATTAGATGGTGGATCTGTAGAGTGAGTGTGTCTTGCCCACTCATGTTCACCTCTATTGGAATCCCATCCTTACCTGGAGCCTTGCCAGATGCAAGTTCATTTATAGCACACTTAACTTCCGTTATGGTGGGAAGTGTGTCCAGGTGGTCAAGAGTTGGTAGAGCCTCTATGGCGTTGAGGGCATCATCCGCTAGTTTGGTCTCACTTGAGTAAAGCTCCAAATAGTGCTCTACCCATCTATCCATCTGCTGTTTCTTATCAGTGATGATTTATCCAGTCAAGGTTTTCAGTGGTGACCTTCATTTGATCATTGGACCACAGGCGTTATTTATTTCTTCATACATGCTTCTGATTTTCCCTTATCACTTGCGATTTGAATGGACTCACATAACTTGATCCAATATTCATTCGCACACTGCCTGGCAGCCTTTTGCACATCCATCCTTCCTAGCTTGCTTCAGCTCACTCAGAGTGTTACGTGTTGTTCTTTCCTTGTTTCTTAAGAGAGCTATCTTCTTTTTATCAATCAAGGGCTGCAGTATCTGGCTGTTTGCCGCAAACCAGTCCTGCCTCTTATGAGCCACAGTGCCGTAAACCCCTACTGCTGTTTTATAAATAGTTTCCTTATGTTTACTCCATTTTTCACTTACTGTACAATTGTCTGATGTATCAGTGAAAGCGTCTTCAAGTTGCTGTTGAAACTCAAAGGACTTTCCATGATCGTGAGTGTTAATAACATTAATCCTGGGGCTATATAGATAGACAGATAGATAGAACGAACGAACGAACGAACAGACTTTATTTTCAAAGGGTAACAAATTGGGCACGCAGGCCCGTCTTACATTCGGCCCTTCCATTCACTCATCTTTCTTTCATCAACAGTGCATAGGAAAAAACATTGTCACATGAATTTTGTAAACATAAACAATGCATATTACTATGTTATGAGACACATCCACCACCCACCCACACATCCCCCATTCACTCCAACTCCCCCACCCAACCACACACATAACCCACACACACATACATTCTCCCACCCATCCACCACATCCCTACACCTACACATCTCCCCACCCACACACACCTCTCACCCACCACACATCCATCCACCCACACCCCAAGCACACATACATTCAATAACCCGCACATCCCCCACCTACACACATCTCCCCACCCACTCACATATCCTCTACCCGTCCCATTACCCACCAACAATCACTCCTCCACCCACACACCTCCACCCACCCAGTCAAACACACATTCCTCAACCACACACACATCTCCCCGTCAACTCACATATTCCGCACCTACCCACACACAAATTCCGCACCCACCCACATAATCTCTCATCTCCCCCAGCCCATCAGTCTGCAATAAATACTGTATCATCTGCATATCTAATATTATTGATGTTTCGTCTTCCAATACTGATTCCATTTATATCTTCTACTTTTCTGACAATATTTTCACTATATAGGGAAAAAAGATCTGGAGACATTACACATCCCTGCCTCACACCTCTCTTAATAGGCTGGTATTGTCCCACTTCATTATCAATCCTTATGGCATCTTGTTGTTTCCAATATATGTTTTTATAAATCAAATGTCTTTCCCATCAATTTGAAGATCTGCATGCATATCTACCATGTTAACATGTCTTACTCTATCGAAAGCCTTTGTGTAGTCAATAAATCAAAGAGGTATATCTTTGTTTACTTCTATAGAACGTTCAATAACTGATCGCAGCATATACACAGCTTTTACTGTACCCTTTCCTTCCACAAACCTACATTGTTCGTCCCCTATTTCAGGTTGTATTTTCATCCTTACTCTTTGCATGATAATTCGTAGCAAAATTTTCATGATGTGACTCATTATGTATACAAGAATATTTTATTGAATTACTAAATTGTGAAGCTCCAAGTAACATTTTCTCACAGGAAGAGGTTCTAACATGCGAACCACAAATTGAAGAACCTACATTTGAAGAAATCCTATATGTAATCACACGACTTAAAAACAATAAGGCAACTGGGACTGATGGAATTGCTGCTGAATTTATAAAGGCAGGTGGCCATGCATTACATCTAAAGCTATACGAACTAATAATAAAAATCTGGAGGACAGAAGAATTACCCCATGACTGGAAAGAGTCATTATTGATACCTATCTTTAAGAAAGGAGACAAGTTCCAATGTGGAAATTATAGAGGAATATCACTACTGTCCACAAGCTATAAGATACTATCCGCAGTATTACTAAATAGACTAAAATCATATTCAGAAGACATATTAGGTGACTACCAGGCGGGGTTTAGACAAAACAGATCAACAATAGATCAGATATTTATCTTACGACAAATAGCTGAGAAACATTGGGAATATAAAAGAGATCTCCATAACATTTTTGTGGATTTTAAAAAGGCTTATGATAGTGTCCATAGGAATAGTCTATGGAATGCTATGCAGGAATTTGGAATACCAAGGAAGTTAATCAACATGACCAGACTATGCATGGAAGATACTTATAATATAGTAACATATAAAGGCAGGAAGTCAGACCCCTTCCAAATAACATCTGGCTTGAAACAGGGTGATGCACTATCGCCGCTACTCTTCAATCTGGCTCTAGAGAAAGTTGTAAGGAAGGTAAAGGAGGAATGTGATATTGGAGGAACATCCAAGCTGCTTGGTTATGCAGATGATATAGATATTATAGGGCAAAGTGAACAAAAGACATTGGAAATATTGACTCACTTAAAGGAAAAAGCCCAACAGATGGGGATGGTTATCAACCAAGATAAGACAGAATATATGGTAATTTCAAGAGACGGAATGGCTAGAAACTCTGGCCACATACAAATAGATAATATGACCATTAAAAGAACGGAAACATACAAATACCTGGGTACGATCTTCAACTGCTCCAACATCATAAGGGAAGAAATACAAACTAGAATCAAATCTGGAAATAAGATATACTATGCACTACAACATCTACTAAAATCAAAGGCGCTATCTCGTAACACCAAAATCACAATATACAAAACACTGATCAGACCAGTTGTGCTGTATGGCTCTGAAACCTGGAGTACAACGAAAGGAGACGAAGCCTTGTTACAAACCTTTGAGAACAAAATTTTAAGACGCATCTTTGGACCCATTAGGGATACACAAAGTGGAGAGTGGAAAAGAAGAAGTAACAAAGACATTTATGATCTGTTTAAGTCCCCGCTAATCACTGGTATCATGAAGGCTAATAGACTACAATGGCTGGGGCATATAGAAAGAATGGAAGATAATAGGGAAACAAAACTCGCTTACACTCAGGAAATAAATGACCGTAGACCCCGAGGTAGACCAAGAAGGCGGTGGAGAGATAATACATATACAGACCTGCAAGCACTTGGAATCAACGACTGGCAAGAGAAGGTCCACCAGAGAGACGAATGGAGACGGATTGTATTTGCAGCAAAGAACCTCAATGGCTCGGAACGCTGAAGAAGAAGAAGAAGAAGACTCATTATGTTAACTGTTCTATGTTGATCACATTCCAAGGCTCATGATTTCTTTGGGATTGCAATAAATACAGAATTACATAATTCAGAAGGTATATCTCCGGTATCATATAATGTGTTCAGCAGTCTGGTGACTTGATCTATTCCATATTCTTCTAAAGCTTTAATCATTTCTGTTGTGATGATATCTGAACCGGGGACCTTGCCGGCTTTCATATGTTTAAGAACATTTTGAACCTCCGTCTTCAAAATTGGCGGTCCTTCATTATTAAATCGAATATCATACTGTTCATCTCTGTTATCGAATGCTGTGATGTCGATTCCTAAATCAATCAATCAATCAATCAATCTGTTATCATCATAAAGGTTTTTCACATAATCTGACCATACCTGTAGAATCTGATCATTTTCTATTATGAGTTTGCCATCTTTAGTTTTCAGACAGCCTGCTGATGTACTTGTTCTTTTATTAGTAATTTCCTGAATTCTTTTTTGCACTAATTTGGTATTTTGACTGTTGTGTTGTTTTTCAATTTCTAAGCAATTTTTCTGAAGCCATGCGTCTTTTGCCTCCTTACATAATATTCTGACATTTCTGTGAATTTCTTCATACTTGGCAGAATTATTTTTGTTGAGTCTTCTTGTTTCCATTAGTTGTAAGATTTCTTCATTCATCCATTTCTTACGAGCCACCTTCTTTGAGTTTGGAATAGTTGTTTCTGCAGCCAAACTAATTATAAGAATCATAACAGTGAGAATAAAAGAACAGACAATTACTATATATGTAGAAATATATCACCATGTAATACAAGCAAAAATGAGCAAGAATGCAAGGAGTTCTTCGATGATATCCATGACTTAATAAATTACATTGAGAAGTATGACAACATCATAGATATGGGAGAATTCAATACATGACTATGGCGTAACGGAACGGGCATAGGAAAACATCTTGGAACATTTGGAGACCAACACAATAAAAGAAATGATAATGGAAGTAGACTGATAGAGCTATGCACCCAACACGACGTCTATATAACAAACACATTTTATAAACACAAAGACTCACAAATATACACCTGGTACACATGGAACGATCTAGATACTAAAAGCTAAATTGATTTTACATTAACAAAACAGAAATTTATTAGATGCAAGGGCAATGCCCAACTTAAGTATAAACACCGCCCACAAAGCATTTATTTCCACAATAAGAACAAACATAAGAAGAAAGCAATGACCAGGCAAATACATGCAACAGTGAGGAAAAGGTTTGACAAAGAACTAACTGAAATCTTTGTAAAACTACCTATAGAAAGAAATACAGTGGAAGAAAAATGGGGGGGGGGGGGGCGGGGGCGGGGGCGGTGTTGAAATCAAGTATTTTGAAGACTGCATAAATAGCATGTGGAACCACGAAACATGCTAAACATGGATAAAGAAAATAACAAGTTGGTGGAACGCAGAGGTAAAGAAAGCTGTCACAGACAAAAACGAAAAATACAAAAGTGGGCGAAGAGTAAACAGGACCGTGATTACATAGAATATAGAATAGCTAAAAGATTTGAAAATAAAATACTAAAGAGAGAAGAAAAAAGACTTGGGGGAATATGGAGAAACCTATATAAATACTACAAGGAGGCAACTAGAAACTTCTACAAAAAGATCAGTGCAATGAGAATCAGAGAAAACCCTTTGACTCAACAGAAATAATTGACAGCGAAAAAGGAGAACAATATGTACACAAAAACAAATGCTAACAAGATGAAGACGGTACTTCGAACAACTTCTCAACATCACATCAGATGCCACGGGAATTCAGGAAACCGACACAGATGCCATCGAAGAACTAGAACCAGATATACTGAAAGAAGAAATTAGAGAAGCCGTGAGATAAGCTCCATTGAATAAATCACCGTAACAAGACGACATACCAAATGAACTAATTAAAGCATCAAGAGAAATAGGAACAGCATGGCAACATCGACTATTTAACCATGTTTGGGTAGAACAACAAATACCACGAGACTGGGGACACGCCATAATTATTCCAATCTGGAAAAACAATGACAGTAAAAGAGATTGCACACAATACACATACATTTCCCTTTTAAGTCATACTGGAAAAATATTTTACAAAATTTCTTGAGAAAAGATTACTATCTACAATAGAACCCCAGCTAAGCGAAACACAACTTGGATTTAGGAAATACAAAGGATGCAAAGATGTCATCATTTCTCGTAGATAACTTATAGAAAAAATCAATCGAATTTAATTAAACACCCTACTTACGTAGAAGCGTATACAACAACAGGGAATGTACAGTGGGAACAAATGGAAGACACTCAGAACTCTTCACCATAAGATCCGGAGTACGACAAGGTTGTGTTCTGTCCCTCTTGTTCATAACCTATATAGACAGCATATGTAAAGAAACCAGCCATACAGAGACCGCAACAACACCACATGACGAACAGAACACAGAAGAAGAACCAACGAAAAATTACTCCATTAAAGAACTCCTATTTGCGGACAAACAAGCACTAATAGCAAAATCAGAAGCAGAAGTACAGGACCACATGAATAGTCTAAACGAAGTGTGTAAAGAACATAACATGAAGATTGGTACCAGTAAAACTGATGTAATGATTATAACTAAAGAAGAAAAAACAACAAAGATGCACCTAAAAGAACACACCATGAAACAAGTGAAAAGCTTCACGTACTTATAAAGTCATAACATCTCCGCCGCGGAGCAAATACTACAGGGGGCTTCTGATCGTCAGAAGTTTACCTCCTTCCCCAAGTGTTTCGGCCCATTATACCCTTAACACTCTCTTGGGGCGAGTCCCTCCGGGTCATGACTCCGTGGAGACGTTCGGTCACATTCGTTGTCCCTGTTGTTGTGCTTGTCCCTTCGCTGTTACCCTGTCCACTCTCAAGCTCCCCTCCCTCAGAGAGGAGAGTCTGTGCAGCCTGTGCTTGCCACTTAGCACATGTAGCCGTGGGGAGCCTGCTTCCTCCCCCCAGCCACGGCCTCAATATCCTCCACACGTCTCCGTTGCATTGTTCCTTCTTCAGCCACCTTCATGGAGCCGCACTCTACTAGGATTTGATTTCTTGACCCACATATCATCAATAGTCATCATAATCAATCACATGTAATCATCATAATATCATCAAATGGCAAACTGGAAGAAGATAAAGAAAATAAAAATAAAAATAGAATATAAATAGAAAAATAGAAATAAAAAGAAAAAGTGAAAAGAAAAATCACAACAACAGAAATGAGATTTTTGAGAAGAATACTCAATGTATCAAGAAGAAATGGGGAAATCAGAACTAACGGGGGGGGGGGGGGGGGGGGGGGGTTGTAGCAGCGCTAGGTTTTACCAAAATGCACCAGGTTATATGATGTAGCCATATAACTAGATTACAAACTAACAGTATACAACAACAAACAATGATGGACAAATCAAATTGAAGCAGAAGAAGAGGCCGAAAACGTAAACGATGGACAGAGGGAATAGCAGAGTCCATTGGATTGGAATCTCGAGACATGAGGCCCATACACGTTTATACTTCACCTTGACAACGCAAGGTACAAGAGGAACCAGATGAGATGAAATGAGAATAGTCAGGAAAAATCAAAGAATTAAGTAATACATTTCAGTTGGCTGAAGTCAATCAAAAGAAATTCACTTCTTCTTCTTCTTCTTTTTCTTCTTCTTCTTCTTCTTCTTCTTCTTCTTCTTCTTCTTCTTCTTCTTCTTCTTCTTCTTCTTCTTCTTCTTCTTCTTCTTCTTCTTCTTCTTCTTCTTCTTCTTCTTCTTCTTCTTCTTCTTCTTCTTCTTCTTCTTCAGCATTCCGAGCCATTGAGGTTCCTTGCTGCAGATAAAAGCCGTCTCCATTCGTCTCTCAGGTTGACATTCTCTTGCCAGTCGCTGATTCCAAGTGCTTGTAGGTCTGTATGTATATTATCTCTCCACCGTCTTATTGGTCTACCTCGCAGTCTACGGTCATTTATTTCCTGAGTGTAAGCGAGTTTTGTTTCCCTATTATCTTTTTTATTCTTTCTATATGTCACAGCCATTGCAGTCTATTAGCCTTCATGATACCAGTGATTAGCGGGGACTTAGATCATAAATGTCTTTGTTGCTTCTTCTTTTCCACATTCACATGCTACATTAAAATACCCCAAAAGCCCTAAGCTAAGTAATCAAATTGATTGAATAGTCACGGGAAAACACAATCTTTAGACACAAATTGTATTCTATAAAAACAATTACAATCATTGTTGCCTTTACGTACCTGAGCGAAAGAGCATATACTGCAGCTTTGTCCACCAGGTAACAATACGAGATACGGGAGTGGTTAGAGCCTCTCTAATTCTGACTCCAAGATCAAACATCACATGGTCCTGAAGATTCTGACCAACTGGAAGATCGGCCACTACAGGAATCTGTTGAAGGAAGAAGAACTCATGTATTCTGACAGCTTAATATATTTTTATATTAACATATTAGAATATGTTGCTTTCTCTGATCTCTTACACCAGTGTTTCATGTATCACAATAATGATCTTCGAGTCAATATCTTTCAGTGACATTGGATCACTCATTAATGCCCTGAATACACGTTTATTTAAGTAAATATGTATTTCAAGCAAGATTGGTTAATAAGTAGGGCCACTGAAGATCGCGCGCTCATCACGTCTCGTCGAAAAACCTCTAGATTTCTGGCCATTTCTGTAGAATCATGCACTATAATGTCCACTGTGTCAGCAATGTCCGGTGTCGATTTCCGTGGTGGTCAACCTCCCCCTCCCCCCTCCCCCCTGCCTCTTCCTTCTCCCAGGAACCGTGCCTTCCATCGCTGTCATGTTCTTGCCTCTATATCCATCTCCGTGGTAGTCTTATATATATATATATATATATATAGTGTGTGTGTACGTGTGTGTATGTGTGTGTGCGTGTACGTGTGTGTGTGCGAGCGTGCGTGGTGCGTGTGTGTGAGTGTGTGTGTGTGTGTGTCTGTGTGTGTGTGTGTACAGTGGACGACCGGTTTTCGTCGATAATCCGTATGAAAACAATCTGCGAAACCCGAAACCGACGATAAACGAGGCAATTATTTCCATATGAATCAATGTAAATACAATTAATTCGTTCTAGACACTCCGAAATACATCCCAAAAACACATTTTATAGAGAATAAATATAGTTTATAACACTAAAAACCAATAAGAAATTAATATAAAGGACTAATGTAAAGAATATATGAACATTTAACATGGAATTTACCTTTCTGGAGACTTATTGGCGTATGGAAGACATCGAGGAGGGGAAAGAGAGAGGTGCAGATATTGTTTGAAATAGGAATTCCCCCTCGATAAGGACCCGAGGTATAAGGTACTATCTGGGGTCAATTACCTTCTTTGTCTTCTTGTCTTTTGTATGCCAGCGCGTTTCCTGAAATTTTCAAGCCATCCTCTGCTTACCTTAAAATCACTAAGTACACTAGCACTCGTCCCAGGCATTTTCTTAATGAGATCGGTATACAACATTGTGTTGTTTCCCCCACATAGGATTAACTCCGAAACAGAATCACCATCTAACTTTTTTTTATTGATCCAAATTAGTAATAACTCTTAGACATTTCATCGATTGTTTGCGATCTTTGTTTCGTTATCACATTCACGTCTTTCGCTACATTAGCCGCTTTTATTTCTTCCTTTTTCGCCACAAGGAACTTATTGTGGATGGCGACTTCCCGTACATGCGGCCGATTTTAGCTATCTTAATGTCACTCTTGTATTATTCAATGATTTCCTTCTTCAACTCGATTGTTTTCCTGGCCTTTTTCTTCGAAGGGCTGCTGGTTCTGGAAACTTTCTTTGGTCCCATAATGCAGCTAACAGGAAAGGGTTAATGTATTTGCAAGTGATGCTCACACAAGGAGAAACAACGCCAAGCTGAGCAGAAGAACGCGTGGGTCATTCCCCCCCCCCCCCCGCAAAATTAGCAGCTAATTCACGTGAGCATGCCGATGAAATTCGACGCAACCGATGAAATCCGAGGCAACCGACGAAATCCGAGGCAACCGGCGAAAACCGATACACATTTTTCTCCAAAACCATCCACGAAAACCGAAATCGACGAAAACCGAAGTTAACGAAAATCGAGGTTCCGCTATATAGATACCTTTAGATACCTTTAAATCTTCTAGATGTTTCCTGGGTCCTACACCAGACAACATGAGTAATTGAGGGGAGCCCACGGCTCCTGCTGACAGAATGATCTCTCTCCGGGCATTGACTGTGTACCGTCTAGAATCCTTGATCACTTCAACACCCACAGCTCTCTTGTTCTCGATGTTACTCTGAAGAAAACAACACGGTAGAAAGAGTGATTATACCAGCATACATTAACTGGATATTCAGTGGACACTCTTCCGTGCGTTCCTCTTGCAGCGTCCTCAAATTCAGTTACAAGGATACTACATATACACTTATAATGCTGTATTATTTTTTGTGACGTCCTCCTCCTTCCACTTCTCCGTCGTCTTCCTCCTCTTCGTCGTCTTCGTCGTTTTCTTCGTCTTCGTCGTCTACGTCGTATTTTTCTTCTTCTTCTTCTCCTGCTTCTTCTTCTCCTGCTCCTCCTCCTCCTCCTCCTCCTTCTTCTTCTTCTTCTTCTTCTTCTTCTTCTTCTTCTTCTTCTTCTTCTTCTTCTTCTTCTTCTTCTTCTTCTTCTTCTTCTTCTTCTTCTTCTTCTTCTTCTTCTTCTTCTTCTTCTTCTTCTTCTTCTTCTCCTTCTTCTTCTTCTTCTTCTTCTTCTTCTTCTTCTTCTTCTTCTTCTTCTTCTTCTTCTTCTTCTTCTATTTCTTCTGCTTCTTCTTTTTCTTTGTCTTTTGTTCCTTCAACTTTGGTAAAGTACATGAGAAGATAATAGTTTGCAAGCTACAGCACCACTTTAAAAGATGTAAACTACTCCCCAAAGGGCTTGGAAGTTACCGGCCTGGGTAGGACACCTAGGTAATAGCTGCAACATCTTCATTCCATCTCTGTGAGGGCTTCCAGAACAAACAGGAGACGGTGGCGGTGGCACTTGACCTGGAAGATGTTTACAACTGGGTCAGGTATGATGGTTTTATACAAACTCTTTTGGCCATGGGGATGTGCCCTTGGATTGTCAAATGGATTACGGAAGTACTGTCATTTAACTGTCATTTACTGCCAATATAGTACCTTGCGGTGTATGGCAGGGGAAAGGGGGGGGGGGGGTCTTGAGCCTGAGGAATTAAGGCCGCCTGGCTAGTGCAGACGCCGGGAACGATGCAGGTTAGAGTTTTATTTTTGCCCCGACAGAAAAAAAAAACATCACACTTTACCGAGGAATCGAACCCGGGTCTGTCGAAGGAGAATCCGAAATTCTAGCCACTCGGCCAGTACTGTATGAGCGTAAAATCGCCCAACGCAAGGGTTCGTGGACTATCACACCTGGGCTGCATCAGGAACCTGCCATGTCCCCAGTGCTCTTTAGTGTATACACCAGCACAGTAGCGGCTATTAAGGCACCAGGGATTGGTAGAATCTAGACATCGGCAGATGAAGAGCTAGTGTACAGACATGGATGCGAAAAGGGAAAGAATGGCTGAGGACTTACAGTTCTCGGTAAACAAGGTGGCGTAGTGGTGCATGGACTCAAGGGCCGTAAAATATCCATACAAGGCATTGGTCATGTGGTATTCCCTGGATAACCGAATCGTGAAGGCAGATGTCCCATGTATTACATTGAATGGACGTCCTCTCAGTAGAAAGAGTAAATCGAGGTACTTGGGAATGTACTTCGACAGATGTATGTCTTTTAAGGATCATGTAGCGGCTTTTTTGGTGGAGGCTGGAAAGTACTGTATACATTAAGGACGATGACAGCAACCGAGATAGAGCAGCGGATGCTTTACATGTTCTTTCAGCTTTGATAATTTCAGTAATTGAGTATGGTTTGGGGCTGCTGACAATATCAAAAAGCCAGCTTGAAAGGTTGGAACGCATACAGCATGCGGCCATGCGTGTGATCCTGGGGTGCACAAAGGACACACCAATTATATGCATGAAGAATATCCTGGCACTACCAACAATTGCGGACAGGTACAGAATCTAAATATTGAGCACAACCCACTACTGGCAACGCCGATCGTATTCTGGTATAAACCCAAGTCCCATCCACGTCAATATTCCACGGCTGTTTAAAATTGAGGAAAGGCATAGTATTAACATGATAAGATGGTGTATTTAACAGATGGACAGAATATCTGGAAGAGTCGTATGATGATAGGAGTCAGGGTGTAAATATTAAAGACAATAGAGAAGGTCCACAATTACTTGAGGTGAACGTTGGAGATGTACTAAACCATATGGAGAAAGGAAAGGCACCCGGTACAAGGAACACTGCATTTGAGGAAACAGATTTTGGAATCGAAATATTGCCACAGTTTCTAAATAACATCTATATTAATGGGTATATTCCCAGTGACCTGTTAAAATGCATCCTTATAGCCCTGCAAAGATACAAGACCCATTATAATGTACAATATGACCCCAATGACAATTCTGTTAATGTGAAAAATTAGGAGAAGATTAAGAAACACTATTACTAGGACACAATTAGCAAGAGCTACAGAAGTAAAAACAGATATTTACTTATGTTTTATAGACTGAAAAAAAAATCATTTGGCAATGTGAAAAAGGAAGAAATAATCAAACTATTAAAACAACTAAGCATTTCCAGCAAACATCTGCGAATAAAATAGAACATATCTGCGCAGACCTAGGGCATCAGAGAAGGATGTAAAATGTTTCCCGATGTGTTTTCATTGCATAGTGAGCATATAACGAGACCTACAGAAAATATACCAGCCAGTATGGTAGGTGGACATAATATAAATAACTTACGTTATGCTGATGACACCGTCTTGATAGCAACAAGCCAGGATGAACTACAGACATTGATAGATTTAGTGGTTACTGTCGCGAAATCACTGTGAATTAACGATCAGATGATACAAATAACAGCGACAGTCTGATTCGCAGCTGCAAGTTGTTATTTCTGGGGGCGGTGAGATCAAACGGTACAGTCGTCTTTGAGAGTTCCCCACAAGACAGAAAATTGTAAGCATGTTGTTGTGGCCCGATCGGGAGAATGCAGGAAATACGCTGGCTTGTTTTGGTTGTCGAAACAAGGGAGACAACTTTTGCATTGGTTGAACAAGGGGGAGAGAAATGTGAGGGGAAACCGATTGTGTGCCCTTGGTACCATCTAGTGTTAACATCAAAGGAAGACACTAGAACAATCCCAGACTGTTTGAAAAAACCCAAACTTGTTACAGCGATTGTAAACAAGAGAGTTGGCCTGAGCGGACGGTGTTTTCGCTAGCTCTGGATGAATTTGAAGAACAACTACCGTGTGCGGGATTAATTAAAATTTAATATACACGTGCCCGTCAAGGCAAAATGTAGATGTGATTCAGGAGTAAAGCAGTGTTACATAAGGTACTCCATAGATTATATTTAGGTATAATTAATGTGGGATAGACTGGTGATAGTAGAGTTTAGGACTTTAACCCTTTTAATGCTACGTAATTCTGAGTAGCGTCCCGCCCGGTGCTAAATACTTTCTCCGCCGACTGCCCCGCCTGTGCTAAATACTTTCTTGACCTCTAAGAAACTGGAAATGTCACGGCGGTGTTGACCATTTTTGTAACACCGGAAAATTTAAGCACTCCTAAACTGGGTAGGTTGGCACCATTGTTTGAACAAACACTTTTACAAAGAGATAAAACAACAAAATAGCTTATTCATGTTTTAAAAATGTTTAGTTTAAAGTTATTTTAATTATATATAAATAATAATGTATTAATATTAAGGTATTAGGTAAAAGATAGAAAAATTAAAAAAATAAAATGTAACAATATGGTGGAATGACGATGTTACAGAAGCAATAACAGAGAAAAATAAACTATTCACATTATTTTAAAATTCAAAAGATAAGATTCAATAACAAGATGGATTGATAGTGTAACGGAACATACGCAAAACAAGGAATGGAATGACAAGAAAAGACCAAAGGAAAGTTAATAATTTAGTTGTTTGTGGAAGACCCCGAAGCAAGGTACGACACAGAGAGGTACATCACAATCCTTGCACATATATCTTGATTCCCGTCGTTTTTTATTTTTAGAGCACACCACACACTTTCTTGTTGGCCCCTTCTTCTGTGACGTTGTGGACTCTATTGTAGATGGGAAATGACGATGTACCAATCGTAGTGGCAGATCTTCGCTCCTTCGTCCCCCTCCACTCTTTCTTCTCTCCGTAGAATATTTTTGTAGAATTTCACGAATTAAAGATAAATGAAAATCAGCAAGAGGAATATTATTCCCCGTTACCAATTTGTACATGGAATATGCATTTAAAATAGACAGATCTAGAACATGAAAAAACAGTTTCTTGTACCACTTTACAGTTTTCCTAATTGACTCAATAGAACTGAGAAGCATGTCAGTCCGATCAACCGCGCCCATATTTTTATTGTAGTCAACAATGCACTTTGGCTTTTGTGTATTTTCTCCGGTTTTCCAATCTTTTTTCTCTGTTGGTACAATGTCTGAATTGTGACATGTAGACAGCATCCAAACTTCTCTTTTGTCGCACCATTTCAGGGCTAATAAACAGCTTGTAGACCTATAGCAAATTCCTTTTTTTAATAATTTTTCTTCCATTTTAGGCAAATTCTGTCTATTCTTTCTGACCGTACCACATGCATTAGTTGCATGATCGTGAAGCCACATAAACAAATTAGGACTGGTGTACCAATTATCTACAAAAAGGGTATGCCCGTTTTGGAGATATGGTGCCAGTAAAGTAGTAACAATATCAGCCCCCTTCCCAAGACCTGATACAGTAATGTCACTGTTGGCACCAGTGTAGACAATAAAATCTAAAATATAACCCGTTCTGCAGTCACACATAACAAATGTTTTCACACCAAATCTGCTTCTCTTTGATGGAATGTATTGCTTGAATGATAATCGTCCTTTGAACAAAAGGAGCGATTCATCAATAACAACATTCTGATACGGCGAAAATGCACTCTTGAACGACGTACGCAAACTGTCAATCACACCTCTAATCTTGTAAAGTCTGTCTCCGCCGGCGTCAACGTTGTTGTCTGCGAAGTGCAGCATTCGCAAAAGTAGTAAAAATCGATCCCGAGGCATTACCTCGCTGAACACAGGAGTACGGAGCAAAAAGTCCTTTGACCAGTACTCAACAATTTTAAGTTTCTTTACTCTTGGCATTAGCATGCACAAAGCAAAAAAGCAAAAAAGTTCGTCATAATTAGTATCTGTCCAGCGGGAAAGACGAGCGCTAACAGTGTCAGGAGCATTCTCTAAAATGTTCTTGTAAAACCTGTTGCATTCATCAGCGATGCCTATAACAAGTGTTTCAGTGAAAAATAGTAAAAAAAACTCAAGCACTGAACTGTCCTTATTGACAGCCGCTTTACAGCCAGAGCTGGAATCATCAAAACCGTGTATAACCGGTCTCAAATCATTGGAAGTCCATGCCATTGAGTCGGTTTTCTGCCGTTTTGAGGGCATCTCCTCATTCTCACTGGACTCTGCTTCCGATGATGATGAGGACGCAGGACTGGCAAATAACCTCTTTTCAGTTACGCCGGTTTTTTCTTTCGATGTAGATGGTTGCATGATCTCGTCATCTTCGTCGCTCATTTGGAATTCATCTTCACTGTCACTTCGTGAAAGAAACTCCATTAATTCTTCATCTATACGAACTGGTTTCCTCGCCATTTTCTAAAACAATTATGTGAAAAGCACAAATACTCTATCACAAACGCGGGGGTATTATAAAACCAGTACACCGTAGAAATTAAAACGGACAAAACAGGCTTGTAGCTGCCTCAACAACACATTATCAGCACACTAACGCCTGTTGAGCCTGTGAAATAGGTCATTTGGATCTAAAAATAAGTAACCTTTGTGCCCCATTCATAAACGCTTGAAAACGGCTATAGCCTTCTTGTATAGATGGTATAAACGGGTTAGCTCGTCCATAGCACCGGGGGGGACAGATTACGGGAGGCGAGTCAACTCGTCAACAGCATCGTACCGCGATACGACTTAACTCGTCTATAGCCGCGAAAGGGTTAACGAAGTGAAGTGATAATTAGCTCTGCTAGTGAGAATAGTGTAGTGGGGTGATATTTGGAGAGATTGAGGATGGGTTGGGAGATAGGGAAAATGTCCAATGGTGGGATCTTCCAGTGGCGTGCCTACTGGGGTTCTGCACTCTGTCTGTTGGTCTTTCCTTGTCTTAGCCTGATTCGGACCAAGGTGATGAGCTACTTCATATATAACCAGTGCCTGGCCAAAAACTACTTTCCATCTGCTTTTAAAATTGCTAAAGTGTTTCCGCTAATTAAAAATGGCTCAATCGATAATAGCGTTTTGGGTAATTATAGACCTATTTCCTTATTATCGTCGCTATCAAAACCACTAGAAAAACACATTCATAAAATAACGTTACACCATTTAATTAACAACGATCTAATAATTAACAGTCAATCTGGGTTTCGACCTAAATATTCTTGCCATAGTGCTCTAACAAAAATGACCGATAACTGGCACTTAAACATCAACAACGGTAGAATTTGTGGAGCGGTGTTTGTAGACTTTAAAAAAGCTTTTGATATGGTAGATCACGATATTTTAATTAGAAAACTAAAGCAAATGAAGACAAGCACCAACATGGTGAACATAATTACGTCATTTCTATCCGACAGGCAACAAGTCGTGTCCTTCAACAACTGTCTATCAAGACCCACACAGCTTAATATTGGTGTGCCTCAGGGCTCAATACTAGGTCCGCTGCTTTTTGCAGTTTATATTAATGATCTTCCTTTATATATCAATACAACTTGTGATCTATTTGCTGACGACTGTACTATATATACTAGTCAAGAAAACCGTAGTGAATTAGAGAATTCTTTACAAAAGGAACTTGATAATCTTACTAGATGGAGCAATGAAAACCGCATGCAAATTAACATCGGCAAAACCAAATCCATGCTAATAACGACCAGACAAAAACTACAGACACTAGCCATAACTGGATCACCGCTCGAACTCCGCATGGGCACGTTACCTATAGTTAATGTGTCTGAACATAAAACACTAGGGCTTTTAATAGACAGCCATTTGAACTGGAGCTCTCATGTTCACGCTCTTACCAAGAAAATAGCACAAAAAGTTTACCAACTTGCTAAAATTCAGCACTTCCTGGACGAAAACACACGAAAAATATTCTATACATGCTATATCCAATCACATCTCGATTACTGTTCCACAGTTTGGGATGGTTGCCCTAAATCTAATTTAAAACGACTATGTTCTCTACAAAACCGCGCTATTCGTCTGGTTTCTGGCATAAAGCACGTTGAAAGTAATAATTTGTACAGTCATCTAAGACTTCTACCACTACAAAAGCGCTTCCTTTTCAACAAAGCCAAATTAGTGAATAAAATTATATCTCAAAATACCCCAGAGTATCTTCTGCCGCTGATTCAATCTAATGCAATGAACAGCAAGCGCCTAAATTTGTTACATGTCTCAAAGCCTAGATTGGACCTATACAAAACATGTTTTGCCTATTCTGGTGCTCACTTATGGAATCATCTGCCTCCAGATCTGAAAACTCCAATGAGTCCCTACACATTTAACCGAAAACTCTTTCAATACTTAATCCATACCGACTATATGCCACCATAATTCATTTACTGGTATAATTGTTCAGTATAATTGTTCATTATAATTGTTCACTATATATGTGTGTGCGTGTGGGAGCGAGAGAGAGAGAGAGAGAGAGAGAGAGAGAGAGAGAGAGAGAGAGAGAGAGAGTGGGTGTCAGAGAGAGGGAGAGAGTGAATGCGTGTGTGCATGCGTGTGTGTGGAGAGAGTGATTGTGTCAGTGCATGCATTCATACGTGTATGTGTGAGTGAGTGAGGGAGTGTGTGCGTGCGTGCATGCGTTCATGTGTACGTGTATGTGTGAGAGAGTGTGATTGAGAGAGTGAGTGTGTGTGTGTGTGTGTGTGTGTGTGTGTAGGATTGTGTGTTAGAGAGTGAGACAGTGGGAGAGTTGATGTGTTAGTGTGTGTGTGTGAGCGCGCGCATGCGTGTGAGTGTGTGTATATGAAAGAATACAGAGAGAGAGAGAGAGAGAGAGAGAGAGAGAGAGAGAGAGCTGAGCAGATGCATGTCATGTAACACGCATGTTATGTAACACGCGAATCCATATGTTTGTGTATTCTCATCTGTCATATTATAAGTTAAATACCATTTGATTTTATCATGTATAATCTAAACTTATGTTCATTACTGTAGTTTGAGTGAGAGAGTGAGTGAGTGTGAATGAGAGACAGAATGAGTGAGCGTGAGAGTGAATGAGTGAGCGTGAGAGTGAATGAGTGAGCGTGAGAGTAAATGAGTGAGCGTGAGAGTGAATGAGTGAGCGGGAGAGTGAATGATTGAGCGTGAGAGTGAATGAGTGAGCGGGAGAGTGAATGAGTGAGAGTGAATGAGTGAGCGGGAGAGTGAATGAGTGAGAGTGAATGAGTGAGCGTGAGGGTGAATGAGTGAGCGGGAGAGTGAATGAGTGAGAGTGTCTGTGTGTGTGAGTGAATGAGTGAGAGTGAATGAGTGAGCGTGAGAGTGAATGAGTGAGCGTGAGAGTGAAAGAGTGAGCGGGAGAGTGAATGAGTGAGCGGGAGAGTGAATGAGTGAGCGGGAGAGTGAATGAGTGAGCGGGAGAGTGAATGAGTGAGCGTGAGAGTGAGCGGGAGAGTAAATGATTGAGCGGGAGAGTGAATGAGTGAGCGTGAGAGTGAATGAGTGAGCGTGAGAGTGAATGATTGAGAGTGAGAGTGAATGAGTGAGCGTGAGAGTGAATGAGTGAGAGTGAATGAGTGAGCGTGAGAAGGAATGAGTGAGCATGAGAGTGAATGCGTGAGCGTGAGAGTGAATCAGTGATCGGGAGAGTGAATCAGTGAGCGGGAGAGTGAATGATTGAGCGTGAGAGTGAATGAGTGAGCGTGAGAGTAAATGAGTGAGTGTGAGAGTGAATGAGTGAGCGGCAGAGTGAATGATTGAGCGGGACAGTGAATGCGTGAGAGTGAATGAGTGAGAGTGAATGAGTGAGAGTGAATGATTGAACGGGAGAGTGAATGAGTGAGCGGGAGAGTGAATGAGTGAGCGGGAGAGTGAATGAGTGAGCGGGAGAGACAGAATGAGTGAGCGTGAGAGTGAAAGAGTGAGCGGGTTAGTGAATGAGTGAGCGGGAGAGTGAATGAGTGAGCGGGAGAGTAAATGAGTGAGCGGGAGAATGAATGAGTGAGCGGGAGAGTGAATGAGTGAGCGTGAGAGTGAATGAGTGAGCGGGAGAGTGAATGAGTGAGCGGGAGAGTGAATGAGTGAGCGGGAGAGTGAATGAGTGAGCGGGAGAGTGAATGAGTGAGCGGGAGAGTGAATTAGTGAGCGTGAGAGCGAATGAGTGAGCGTGAGAGTGAATGAGTGAGCGTGAGAGTGAATGAGTGAGCGGGAGAGTGAATTAGTGAGAGTGAGAGTGAATGAGAGAGAAAGAGAGAGAGTGTGTGTGTGTGTGTGAGCGTACGCATGCGTGTGAGTGTGTGTGTGTATGAAAGAATACACAGAGAGAGAGAGTGAGAGAGAGAGAGAGAGAGAGAGCTGAGCAGATGCATGTCATGTAACACGCGAATCCATATGTTTGTGTATTCTCATCTGTCATATTATAAGTTAAATACCATTTGATTTTATCATGTATAATCTAAACTTATGTTCATTATTGTAGTTTGAGTGAGAGAGTGAGTGAGTGTGAATGAGAGACAGAATGAGTGAGCGTGAGAGTGAATGAGTGAGCGTGAGAGTGAATGAGTGAGCGTGAGAGTGAATGAGTGAGCGTGAGAGTGAATGAGTGAGCGGGAGAGTGAATGAGTGAGAGTGGATGAGTGAGCGGGAGAGTGAATGAGTGAGCGTGAGGGTGAATGAGTTAGCGGGAGAGTGAATGAGTGAGCGTGAGAGCGAATGAGTGAGCTGAAGAGTGAATGAGTGAGAGTGTCTGTGTGTGGGAGTGAATGAGTGTGAGTGAATGAGTGAGAGTGAATGAGTGAGCGTAAGAGTGAATGAGTGAGAGTGAGCGGGAGAGTGAATGAATGAGCGTGAGAGTGAATGAGTGAGCGGGAGAGTGAATTAGTGAGAGTGAATGATTGAGCGGGAGAGTGAATTAGTGAGAGTGAATGATTGAGCGGGAGAGTGAATGAGTGATCGTGAGAGTGAATGAGTGAGCGTGAGAGTGAATGAGTGAGCGTGAGAGTGATTGAGTGAGCGTGAGAGTGAATGAGTGAGAGTGAATGAGTGAGCGTGAGAAGGAATGAGTGAGCGTGAGAGTGAATGAGTGAGCGTGAGAGTGAATGATTGAGCGTGAGAGTGAATGAGTGAGCGTGAGAGTGAATGAGTGAGCGGCAGAGTGAATGAGTGAGCGTGAGAGTGAAGGAGTGAGAGTGAATGAGTGAGCGGGAGAGTGAATGATTGAACGGGAGAGTGAATGAGTGAGCGGGAGAGTGAATGAGTGAGCGGGAGAGTGAATGAGTGAGCGGGAGAGACAGAATGAGTGAGAGTGAATGAGTGAGCGGGAGAGTGAATGAGTGAGCGGGAGAGTGAATGAGTGAGCGGGAGAGTGAATGAGTGAACGGGAGAGTGAATGAGTGAGCGGGAGAGTGAATGAGTGAGAGTGTGTGTGTGTGAGTGAATGAGTGAGAGTGAGAGTGAATGAGAGAGAGAGAGAGAGAGAGAGAGAGAGAGAGAGAGAGAGGAGAGTGTGTGGTGTGTGTGTGTGTGGGACGCGCTGGCATCACTACTTTTACGTCACATACTTTTTATGTACACATTTTTCTCAATGTTTAGCCTTGTTTATGTTTACAACATTCATTTCACAATGTTTATTTTTCTTCCTATGTAAATGTATAATGCTCTTGATGAACGAAAGACGAGTGGTTGGAAGGGCCGAATGTAAGACGGGCCTGCGCGCCCAATTTGTGACCCTAATAAAGTTGATTTGATTTGATTTGATTTTATGACAGAGTTTAGTTCGCTGATAAATATCTGAGCGATGCCGTAGGCCTACACTCAGCTAGTAGGATCAGTGACTAGTGCTCTCACCAGGTGTGTTATTTCTCTAACAGGTTCCCTGCCAGTTACGAGGAAGCTCTACACTGGTTTTGATGAAGTGCTACTCCGATTGGGAAGAACACCAGATGAACAGTCAATGTTTTTTTAAGAAAATGAATAACGTCAGAGAAGAAAGTTTGTACAATAGTGTTTTCGCTGGGCCCATGATCAGGAGGGTCCACCAGAACATGGCTCAGATGAGCAAAACCATATAACGATTCCTGTATGATAAGGTTCACCTAGGATGGGTGAGGTTCGTTGATACACCACATATCATAGGAACAACAGGGACTAAAAAGGAACATTAAACGTAGCATTCACATGGAGCTGTAGAGTCCATTGGAATAGTACAAGGGACATTGTATTTGAGACAATATAGACAATAGATAGGATCAAGTGTATTACCAATAACAGTGATACCTATATTCACAAATACAAGGATTGAACATTTAAGATCTATAGGGACCTATAGGACGCAGTGTGTAACCGATCCGTGATCAGTGTTACACTATGGACTGTATCTATTTCGGATGATCATGTAGATGGATTACCAAGTAGCTACTGAAGAAAGTCAGCGTCTGGCAGGAGAGATACATCACTGGGTGGTGTTTTCTTGTGCTGACCTAACGTGCTGTGGTGTGATCTTGCTAGGATGATCTGACTACGCTACTGATCTGATGGTCCGATTATACACACATTATAGTACACGACATACATTCTTCACATACACCTCTCACATACATTACACTTTTCTTTTAATAAATTAATTGTTATTAATTTTTAGAAGCTAGAGTTGTTGAGTATGTTGAGTTGGGGAAGAATGAGAGGGGGCATGATCCAGTAGTGATAGAGAGAGAGAAAGAGGTGTCCATAAACTGAGGGAGTGTGTTGGACGGAATCTAGTGGATTCTCCAGGATAATGATAAGGGGTTAAAATATAATGTGGGTGTTGATTCCCCTCACTCCAGGGACGACACTTTAAAGAAACACTCGATATTATTGGGGGCTCGTAAACGGGATCTTTGGACAGCGGGATCTCTTGTAAGCGGGATCTCTTGTAAGCGGGATCTATGGACAGCGGGATCTCTCGACAAGAGGGGATCTTTTAAAACGGGATTTCTCGACACGGAATCTTTAGTTACAGGACGAAGATATCATATTAGTGAGGATCCAGCTAGGGTGAATGTGGATAGGGGTAAGACACGTATCTTGCCTGTTCACATTTCACAAGTCTACTTAGGTCTGTGGTCCTAATTCTACTCTTGTCACTGAGTGATTGTGTTGTGTTATGCTGTGTCGTGTTAAATATATAGATACCTTTTAATTAGTAATTATTCATAAATTTGTTTTGGAGATAATATGTATTCAACCTACTGACTTACCTCTCTGAAATATTGCCACTCCTAAACTAACTACGGCAGAACTAAGGGCAAAGGGGGAAGAAATGGGCTTGTCGGGTTCTGCACTAACAGATTACGTACAGTAGGTGGAGAGGGAGTTTCGTCAAGCAGAAAGGGATGATCGAAAGCCCGAGTTGGAATTGAGAAAGATGGAGTTAGAAACGAAGAGAATAGAGGCTGAGCAAGCCACTAGAAGGTTGGAACATGAGGCTGAGCAGGCAGCTAGGAAACTTGAAGCTGAGCAGGCAGCTAAGAAACTTGAAACTGAGCAGGCAGCTAAGAAACTTAAAGCTGAGCATGCAACTAAGAAAATGGAAGCTGAGCAAGCGGCTAAGAATCTTGAAGCGGAGCAGGCTGCTAAGAGATTGGAAGCTCAACAAGAAGCTCAGAAAAGGGAGCACGAGTACCGAATGCGGGAACTCGAGCTTAAGAGACAATATAATGGGGAAACTGAGGAAGCAGTGGGAGGTTCCTCCATCCCAGGCTCAACCCCAGCAGGTGGACATAGTTACCATGCTATGAAGTTCCCACTGGAGGTCTATGAGGAGGACAAAGAGAAGATTGACCAGTACCTACAACGCTTCGAGGCCATGTCGGTTGCTATGGGTCTGGACCGTGACAAATGGTGTCTTAAGCTGTCCCAGGGATTACGCGGGACCGGCTGCGAGGTTTATTCTCGCCTGCCACCAGGGCATAAGAACAATTATGACGAGTTGAAGACGGCTCTGCTGAAACGATTCGAGGTTACGTCACATACCTGCCGGAAAAAATTTCGAGGAGCGAAACGAGAACCGGGGGAGTTGTTTGCCGCCCATAGTCTGCGTCTGAAAGCCTATCTCCATAAGTGGATGGATTTGGCTGGCTTCGCGCATGACTATGAGAGTCTGGAAGAGCTCATGGTCGTCGACCAGCTGAAGTAGCAAATGTCGAAACTTCTCAGGACGTTCGTGGGAGAACAAGTGGCGGAACGTCTTGACCTCGTGACGAAATTGGCAGAACGTTTCGTCGAGGTGCATGAGGAGGCAGGGGAAAACCTTTCCACCAACACCAAAAGTCAGGAGAAACATGACAGGAAGAAAGCCAAAAACTCAGGAACCACAAAGGGGGAACCTTATGTAAAAACTTCAGAGGATAGTTCAGAGAAGACGAAGGAGGGAAGCAAGAGCGCTTTGAGCTCTACACCAAAACAACCGTGATCGGAGAAGTGGTGTTCAATTTGTAAGTTACCCTCTCACAATACGAGGGACTGCAAATCGAAGGCTAAGAGCCCTCACTTCGCAGCATATCAAGTGACTTCCAAGTATGTTGTCACTGAAAATGGCAAGGTTAACAAGGAAGCTCGCCACCAGGAGAGCTCACTCAAGTCTGGCATTAGAAAATATAGGACAGGGAAATGGTGCAAACACTGCAAGTCAAACACGCACGATGCTATTGACTGCAGGGGAAAGTCAGGAGATTCTCATTTCGTCGTGTGCCAAGTGAAACCTAAGGTGGAGCCAACCGAACAGGTCAAGGCCGAGGAAGAGACTCCAGACCAGGATAAACCACCTGTAGTGGAATTGATAGAGGTTAACGGCCGTCAAGTGGAGTGTTTGTATGACACAGGACTGGACGGGGAAGCCGTGATTTCTGCGGATCTGGTACACCAGATCAATTCACAGGTGAGACCATGGAGATACAGCTTGCACAGAAGAGTGCTGTGGCCATGAAGTTGCCCATTGCTAACGTGGAGATTCAGTCGAGATATGTCACCGGCACAATCAAGGCCTCTGTATTGACCGATCCCATTTTCCCCGTCATCCTAGGTTGCCGGTATGTCTTTCTGGGAATTCCCAGGGAGCCAATTTATATGGGAGCAATACAGATTCGCTCTCAGACGAGAACGGAAGAGGCAGAATCAGTTGTGACTAACCCACTGCCGGGGGAGCTACGAACTGCCCAGAGTGAGGATGCAACCTTACGTCCTTGCTACAAGAAGCTGCAGAGAAGTGCTGATCCACAAGGACGGAGGCAGTACTACACGAAGAATAGGATACTCTACAGGAGAGCCAGAAAGGGAGACAACCTATACGGTCAGTTGGTGGTCCCGAAGGCTCACCGGTCCCAGATTCTTCATATGGGGCATACCATCTCCTTTAGTGGGCACATGGGTAATGCCGCCACCATTCAGCGTATTTCCTGCCATTACTATTGGCCGGGAATGACAGATGATGTGCGTCGGTATGTGAAGTCATGCCCTGAGTGCCAGAGGGTGGCACCGAAACACTGGACAGCACCGGTGGTCTTGGGTGAGATGCCCATCATGAACTCTCCTTTCGAGAGTGTAGCCATCGATATTGTGGGTCCACTTCCTAGGACTAGGAAGAGGAACATGTATATTCTCACAATGGTGGATTGCTGTACAATGTGGGGTGAAGCCATACCGTTGACCACGATTGACTCGAAACGAGTGGCGGACGCACTGATGGAGGCCTTTACCAGATTAGGCTTCCCTGTTCAAATTCTGACGGACAATGGGTCCCAGTATTGTGGAAAACTCATGGAGGAGGTATTTAGAGTGGTCCACTCTAACCACATACATACCAGCTCTTACCACCCTTAAGCCAATGGACAAGTAGAGCGTTTCAACGGCACGTTGATGACAATGCTCCGGAAACTGGCACAGGAAAAACCTGATAGGTGGGATGAATATATCCCATCAGCACTTTTTGCCTATCGGGAAGTTCCTCATGGCTCAACAGGACTACCACCCGCTACTTTGCTGTTTGGTCGTCCAATCAAAGGACCGTTGGAAGCCATGTTGAGGAGTTGGACTGAAGAGGGGACGCCAGAAGAAGTGATCTCTTCCTATAAATACATGGAGGAACTGAAAGAAAAACTCCACAAGGGATGGACTCTGGCGAATCAAAACTTGAAAAAGGCGAGAAAAAGACATACGGCTTACTACAACCGTAGGTCTAAAGACATATCTCTAGAGGTGGGAGACAAAGTCTTGCTGCTACTCCCAACGGGAAACAACAAACTGGAGATAGGTTGGCAAGGACCATTTCCCGTGGAAAGGGTGATATCCAGAACCAACTATCAGATCCGGATCCGGGGAAAGTCGAAGATTTCCCATATCAATCTCCTGCGGAAATACGAGGAGAGACCCGAAGACAAAGTGGCTCACCTCATGGCAATGGCAGTTGCAGTGGAGACTGAAGTGGGAACCAACGAGGGCAGGGAATATCCCTTGGTACACCAGGAAACCTATACGGATGTGCAAGTGAACCCTGATCTGACTTCCCAGGAGAGAGAAAAGATGACCCAGGTTCTCGAGTCTCATAAGGAGATACTGACTGATAAACCAGGACGAACGAGGTTGGTTGAGTTCGAGATGACTTTAACCACTCAAGAGCCTGTTCGCCAAAAGGTTTACCCAGTGCCGTTCTCTAAAGAAAAGGCCCTGGATCAGGAAATACAGAAACTGCTGGAGGATGACGTGATTGCGCCATCCACCTCCCCATACAATGCGGGGGTAGTTTTGTTACGCAAACCAAGTGGATAACACCGGTTGTGTATAGACTACCGACTTCTGAACAGTTATACGCACTTTCAGGTGGAACCTTGGCCGAATCCAACTCAGTTATTCGCTAGGCTCCATAAGGCTCGGTACATTTCAAAGGTGGATTTGAGTCGGGGGTACTATCAGATTCCGGTCAAACCAGAGGTTCGACCCATGCTAGCCTTCAGTACACCCAGTGGACACTACGAATTCAAGGTCATGCCCTTTGGACTCAGCAATGCACCTAGTGTGTTTACGAGCATGATGAGTACTTTACTAGATCCCTTACAGGATCAGTCCATTGTATCATTCATGGATGATATTCTGATTTCCAGTGACAGCTTGGATGACCATTTGCAATCCTTGGAGAGAGTTTTTAATAGACTCAAGGAAGCAGGGCTTACAGCTCGTCCAACCAAATGCATGATTGGTTACCAAACTCTGGAATTTCTGGGTCACACCTTTACTCCAGGACAAGTTGTCCCAGAGTAAAATAACCTAGAAAAAATCAGAAATGCTCCAAGGCCAAAAACGAAGAAGGATGTGCGATCCTTTCTCTCGTTGTGTGGGTTTTACCACAAATTTATCCCACATTTTACTGAAATGGGATCTCCATTGACGGAAACCTAGAAAAGGGGATTCCCTGACCAAATCGTTTGGACACCAGAATGCGAGACTGCCTATAGTCAGTTAAAGCAGGCCTTGGTCGGCAAACCTGTGTTACAGCTCCCTGACCTTTCCAAACCATTTGTGTTGAGAACGGATGCGAGTGGGATTGGAATTGGGGCAACCTTGTTGCAGGAAGGGAAAGACGATGCTTCGGTTTTGAAACCTGTGGCATACGAAAGCAAGAAACTTCTCCAGGCTGAGAGGAATTATTCAACCGTCATGAGAGAGAATGCTTGTCTCTCGTATGGGCCGTGCAAAAATTCCAGCCCTATTTGTATGGAGTTCAGTTTCGGGTCCAGTCGGATCATCAGCCCCTGATGTTCCTGACTACTTCTCAGAAGCTCAACTCCCATTTGATGCGGTGGTCGTTGTTACTTCAACCCTACAATTTCATAGTGGAGTATATATCTGGGAAGGAAAATGTTGGAGCGGATTTTCTCTCAAGACACCCAGCTCCTGATGAGGACGAATAAATCATCTGGATCGAACTTACAGTGGAAAAGAGTGAGATAGACTACTCTCTTAAGAGGGGGCCTATGTCGCGAAATCACTGTGAATTAACGATCAGATGAACAGAATATCTGGAAGAGTCGTATGATGATAGGAGTCAGGGTGTAAATATTAAAGACAATAGAGAAGGTCCACAATTACTTGAGGTGAACGTTGGAGATGTACTAAACCATATGGAGAAAGGAAAGGCACCCGGTACAAGGAACACTGCATTTGAGGAAACAGATTTTGGAATCGAAATATTGCCACAGTTTCTAAATAACATCTATATTAATGGGTATATTCCCAGTGACCTGTTAAAATGCATCCTTATAGCCCTGCAAAGATACAAGACCCATTATAATGTACAATATGACCCCAATGACAATTCTGTTAATGTGAAAAATTAGGAGAAGATTAAGAAACACTATTACTAGGACACAATTAGCAAGAGCTACAGAAGTAAAAACAGATATTTACTTATGTTTTATAGACTGAAAAAAAAATCATTTGGCAATGTGAAAAAGGAAGAAATAATCAAACTATTAAAACAACTAAGCATTTCCAGCAAACATCTGCGAATAAAATAGAACATATCTGCGCAGACCTAGGGCATCAGAGAAGGATGTAAAATGTTTCCCGATGTGTTTTCATTGCATAGTGAGCATATAACGAGACCTACAGAAAATATACCAGCCAGTATGGTAGGTGGACATAATATAAATAACTTACGTTATGCTGATGACACCGTCTTGATAGCAACAAGCCAGGATGAACTACAGACATTGATAGATTTAGTGGTTACTGTCGCGAAATCATGGTGAATTAACGATCAGATGATACAAATAACAGCGACAGTCTGATTCGCAGCTGCAAGTTGTTATTACTGAGGGTGGTGAGATCAAACGGTACAGCCGTTCTTGAGAGTTCCCCACAAGACAGAAAATTGTAGACATGTTGTTGTGGCCCGATCGGGAGAATGCAGGAAATACGCTGGCTTGTTTTGGTTGTCGAAACAAGGGAGACAACTTTTGCATTGGTTGAACAAGGGGGAGAGAAATATTCTTGTGAGGGGAAACCGATCGTGTGCCCTTGGGACCATCTAGTGTTGACATCAAAGGAAGACACTAGAACAATCCAAGACTGTTTGAAAAAACCAAAACTTGTTACAGCGATTGTAAACAAGAGAGTTGGCCTGAGCGGACGGTGTTTTCGCTAGCTCTGGATGAATTTGAAGAACATCTACCGTGTGCGGGATTAATTAAAATTTAATATACACGTGCCTGTCATGGCAAAATGTAGATGTGATTCAGGAGTAAAGCAGTGTTACATAAGGTACTCCATAGATTATATTTAGGTATAATTAATGTGGGATAGACTGGTGATAGTAGAGTTTAGGACTTTAACGAAGTGAAGTGATAATTAGTTCTGCTAGTGAGAATAGTGTAGTGGGGTGATATTTGGAGAGATTGAGGATGGGTTGGGAGATAGGGGAAATGTATAATGGTGGGATCTTCCAGTGGCGTGCCTACTGGGGTTCTGCACTCTGTCTGTTGGTCTTTCCTTGTCTTAGCCTGATTCGGACCAAGGTGATGAGCTACTCTGCTCTATGATAGAGTTTAGTTCGCTGATAAATATCTGAGCGATGCCGTAGGCCTACACTCAGCTAGTAGGATCAGTGACTAGTGCTCTCACCAGGTGTGTTATTTCTCTAACAGGTTCCCTGCCAGTTACGAGGAAGCTCTACTTTGGTTTTGATGAAGTGCTACTCCGATTGGGAAGAACACCAGATGAACAGTCAATGTTTTTTTAAGAAAATGAATAACGTCAGAGAAGAAAGTTTGTACAATAGTGTTTTCGCTGGGCCCATGATCAGGAGGGTCCACCAGAACATGGCTCAGATGAGCAAAACCATATAACGATTCCTGTATGATAAGGTTCACCTAGGATGGGTGAGGTTCGTTGATACACCACATATCATAGGAACAACAGGGACTAAAAAGGAACATTAAACGTAGCATTCACATGGAGCTGTAGAGTCCATTGGAATAGTACAAGGGACATTGTATTTGAGACAATATAGACAATAGATAGGATCAAGTGTATTACCAATAACAGTGATACCTATATTCACAAATACAAGGATTGAACATTTAAGATCTATAGGGACCTATAGGACGCAGTGTGTAACCGATCCGTGATCAGTGTTACACTATGGACTGTATCGATTTCGGATGATCATGTAGATGGATTACCAAGTAGCTACTGAAGAAAGTCAGCGTCTGGCAGGAGAGATACATCACTGGGTGAGGTTTTCTTGTGCTGACCTAACGTGCTGTGGTGTGACCTTGCTAGGATGACTTACTGGGCTACTGATCTGATGGTCCGATTATACACACATTATAGTACACGACACACATTCTTCGCATACAGTTCTCACATACATTACACTTTTCTTTTAATAAATTAATTGTTATTAATTATTAGAAGCTAGAGTTGTTGAGTATGTTGAGTTGGGGAAGAATGAGATGGGGCATGATCCAGTAGTGATAGAGAGAGAGAGAGAGAGAGAGAAAGAGGTGTCCATAAACTGAGGGAGTGTGTTGGACGGAATCTAGTGGATTCTCCAGGATAATGATAAGGGGTTAAAATATAATGTGGGTGTTGATTCCCTTCACTCCAGGGACGACACTTTAAAGAAACACACGACAGTTACAGAAAATTGTTAATATGGGCCTTAGTTTGAACAAAAGGAATACGACGTAATGGCGATATCAAAGAGACAGATAGTGCCTAAATGTACAATTAAAGTACCAGTATAATCTGGTAGACAGTCTTCACTCAGAAGTAACGCAAGACGCACATATAATCAGATCGTTACGGGCACCATTAGTATTGGAACTCTACGCTGACTGTTGAAGATGACGACTGAACACTTATGTGAATTCCCCGAGTGAAATGATGTCGGTTCTTGACTCAACTCAGCTCAATTCAACTTAACAGTAAATTAGTTATTTTGGGCAAGTGCACGAATTTAAGTATCTAGGCGGAAGGATGACATCAGATGGAAGATGCATTACAGAGGTAAAGAAAAAATTAATAAGACAAGCACACATTGCATTCTATCAAATGAAGACAAGTGTATGCAATAAGTCTTTGGTATTGAAGGTTACAAAATCAATTATTGCATGTTATATAGAACCAGTACTAAAATGTGGCTGCGAATCCTGGACAATTAGTAAACAAATGAAAGAATCCCAAAAAGTTCTTGGAGTTGCGGCTGTATAGAAACATGCTGACCATGTCTTGGACAGCCATAATGAGCAATCCGGACATTTTCAGGTAGGCTAAATCGCAATGAGAACTTATCACAAACATAAGAAAGCAGCCTTCATTCCATGGCTAAATTATGAGAACACAAAAACTATAAATTGTTGTGATCACATGCCAGATTTGTGGAAAGAGAGATCGGGGAACACATCGAGAGAAGATTACTGACAGTCTAGTGTCATGACATGAACGAAATGATAAATGCCGTTAAAGATTTAAAGGTTAGTTAGTTAGTCGTGGTTACAACTTCACGACAGCGGGTCGTCCCCATTATGCTCCGTTCCTGTGCCAGTGAATAGCACACGAAATGCTCCTCATTGCCCTATGTGCAAAGTGGAATCGACAGGAGTCTCGACAAGGCAACAGCCCGCATAGGTATAATGCAAGGTGTAAAGTAACATGATTGCCAACATCAGACGGCATGCACTTGGTTATGATGATATGTATAAACTTGCTCATCAACAAAGATATGTGTAATTTAAAAGCATTAAATCGTCATTCAAAATACACCGGGAGTGTCAAGTTTTCAAATATACAATAGAAACGATAACATCGTGTAGCATAGTATGCTAGTGTTCCCAGATTACTTTTAGCTTTGTCAGGGCAGAGGAACCAGCTTTAGTTTTCTAGCACATAGTTCTGCGATTAAATTTCTTGAATGTATGTTGTTGTTGTTGTTGTTGTTGTTGTTGTTGTTGTTGTTGTTGTTGTCTACCACTTACGCCGTTTGGCGTCGTGGGAAATGGTAAATGAAATTCCAACGCCTTTCCTCCAGTTTTCTCCATGATTCATGAGCACTAATTTTCAAGGACGAAGTACATTCCCTACTGGTTGCTAGACCTGTCATAGATTCTTTAACTACTTAACACTTCCTTGGATGTGGTAGTATTTCTGTACATTGCCTAAATTAAAATAATTAGATTTAATTATCATTAAATAATTTACGGTATAAAACGATACGATTAAAGCATACGAGATATCGATTGTTAAAGCCTTTAACTAAGTTCTAACGTGTGGAGCATTTGGTTCAATGATTGTTATATTATAAAATAAAATGCTTACTTTTGTAACGTGCGATCTCACTGCCACATGCAGGTTTTTTCTGTCAAGAGCTGGGTGGATATATGCACGGGCAGTACTCATACGTTCGTTATTCCTCATGGTCACTTGTGCATGGCTGAATCCTAAAAGAAATGCAAAATTAGGAAACGTGACAGCCTGTGTGAAATTCTCACACGGTGGAAGTCCTGAAAGTATCATAGGAAATCTAATTAAGCGTAACTGTCGTAGCACCCCATGAGGTGAGAGGAACCTGCTATCACACTTTAACAACGGGATGTCTTTAGCCCCGAGACATAGGTGCCCTCAGTCCACAAAACCCCTTCAGCCCTTGGATCACTATCTCCCTCGCTATCAACCAAGGGACGTCACCCCTTTCAAACCTCGTCCTGAAAATATGACACAACTCTGGTATCTAACTATGTAAACAAGATGGTGTATTATACAAGATGAATGAGAATGATGATGATGACTCCGAGAAAGGCCTCACTATATCTAGGTGAGACAAGGCAGGGATGGGCGCGAGTCGTCTCAGGGTAGAAGTATCATCTTAGGGGCAGGTCAAGAAGTTTACGCTACATGTCAACTTGAGTACCGCCTCACCGCGTGTGTCCAGTCTCCTGCCAGATCTCGTCTTCTCGAAGTTGACAGGATGGTGACCGGGTCGACTCAAGGGTATCTGGAACCTCGTGTCTGTGATGACCTGAAAGACCGGCTCACACTATTGAATAGATATGTCCCAAAATCTATGGTGTGACCGGGGACCTGTAATAATCTGATGTACCCCTGCAACGTAGCACGTTGACTGCTGGAAAGGGGAGAGTTCTCTATATCCCCTGCAACGTAGCAAGTAGACTGCTGGAAACGGGAGAGTTCTCTATCTCCCTGTATGCTGGCTAAGGTCAATCGAGTCACTGGTGGAGGAACTCTCCAACCCAATCATAAACATAAGCCTGTGTGGCTGGGCACTTGGTAACGATGGAGTAGTTCAGTAACTGGTGGTGGCTCTTTAGATAGTCTGCACATCTTGGAGAAGAACTTGACAAGTGTACTTGCCTTGGGTGGAAGATCATTAACCAAATAACAATCAAAACCATCGTGTCAGGTTCTGGTTACGTGACGTTTAGCTGGCAGAGTTGTAGCTGGCCGCATACTCCGATGTTGACTCTCGGGGTTAGGTACACTCGGACATAGTTGCGGTCCCCACGGACTGCTCACAACTTCTCTTTCCTTGGTCCGTCTCACTGGACTCGTCACCAGACCTTTACGTAGCTCTCAGAAAGGTAGAACCCAGGGGAGAACAATACTCGGTGAAAGTAGTGTGACTCAAGTTTACTTTCAGCGCATACACTCCTACCCATAGTCCCTCAGCAGGTGGATCTTTCCCATAAAGATCTCAACTCCCTCATTGGCTGCTCGCATCTTCCAAGGATGAACTGGGCCGAGGACTGGACCGGTAGCTGACTGAACGGCGTCATTTTCTCCGGACTAAAGTAGAGGTGGGCCCAAAGGTTTCTGTCCCCTGTCGCTGAGAGGTTGTCCTATCCTGCAAACTGCTACAGAACATATAGGGTTAGTGAGTTATTGATACTCATACACAGCATGACCCTGAAGGAGGGCCGAAGGCAGTATATCCGAAACCCCCTCCCAGTTATCCGCCAGAGATTATGTCGTACCGTTCCGTATGTACAATATCAAATAGATCAAATAGAGAATACAGGGTGATCCCCCTGTAGCAGAAATCCACACCTTGTTCTCCCATCCCTGGTCCCAGGTCGGGGCTCAAAATGAACAAGTCTGTCGCATCGGTCACTTCCCCCCATTGTCAACCTCTCAATAATCCACTGTATATTAAGCTGGTATTCCTTTGAGGGATACTATTTGAAAGACAGATGTGAGGAAAGACAAGAAGAAAGCCAGTGGTCGCCCCACCATGTGACATGAAGTTCGACTCCCGATACGACCTTGAAACGTCCTCTGAGGTTTCGGCCCACCAGTGCACTCGATTCGTCGTACTTGCCCGAGTTCATCGATATATCACATGCCTTACACGATGCGAGTCCTTAATCTACTTCCGGTAGCGCTTTGAATAACGGTTCGGCCACGCCGGACCTGTTGACTCTCGAGGTAATGAAGTTGGCCATGTGTGAACTCAAATTACAGGTCTCATTCCCCTGAACCCGATTACCCCGATCTACAGTGGCTGTGAATAAGCCACGCGCTGCTGACCTAATAAATATCTTTGCAGTACAAAGCTGGTAAACACGCGTTTGCATCAGGCTTAAATTACATGTTTAAAACACAAGCCTACAAATGTTCACACCTGACCTACTTCCTCGCGATGGACATCATAACAATCTCGCGTTCCGAATCACCGACACCGCACTACTTAATGAAAAGGTTTTACATTTACCTTCAATCAAACAGGCCAACAGTTGATATGGGAGCCGTTGCCAATTCCACAGGAAATGCTGTCTAAGTTCTCTGTAACTCATCAAGTCATATGCCTCGTCCCGCTCTCCATAACAAATCACAGGGCCATAATGCCGTCTGTCTGCCTGCTAGTTCAGCTTACAACTAACTCTTTGTTTGCTGGACGTACCACTGCGGCTGAGCGCCAGACTTGCGCAATCCGTCATGGCGGAATTCAGGTTCCGACAGCCTGTTTCTAGATTTTTCTTCCAGTGCGAGCAATCGCTATGGTTGGGGTTGAGATATTTACTGGTTCTCTCTCTTCGACCAGTAAATTTTTACCCGGCTGCCTTATTTCTCAACAGACATTTCACCCGGCAGAAAAATATCACGAGGCGAACCGACTACGTTTCGTGACAGTAACATTATCAAAGTCATATTCAAAAGGACCCTTCTGAATATAAAAAAATATAGTCTGTTGTTGACATCGGTTCCGGCAACAAATCATTTGGTGAGTAAAATAGAAGGAAACCAAACTGTAAGTGAGAACAAAATAACCCAAACATGGGGATATAAGCAATAAAAAGAACTGATTAATAAAAGTGCACTATAGTTGTTAACAATAAAAACGAGGATCACCGGATAGAAACATGATACAATACAAAAGAGAAACGCACAATACAAAAGAGAAACGTAAAGGTGATAGTAGACATGCAAGTCCTTGAAAATGTTCACACCTTCTGCAAAGCCGAAATTACCACAACGGGAAATGATGATGAACACCCCGTGGAGGATAACATGGCAAATGATGGAGGACGGTGTGATATTGATCACACTACCGTCGGGTCGTTCCTGTGTTACGGGAAACCGAACAGAGAGAATAATAACACTGTAACCTACCACGAATGTTGTAAGATTTGACAATAGACGTGTCCGCCATTGTGCTTTCGTAACCCGAAAAGGTAGTAAAGAATGCAAATTATTAAATTGTTACATTATACATGACGTAAAATGCGACTAAGATGGGACTGGCTTCACAATTTAGTAGAAAATATACCTGCAAAATCCAACCAACCATGACGAAATCTAAAGATGAGGAAGCTATAATTAACTCAGCTAATCAAGATGAAAGGGGGCTGTTCAAGAAGAGGTATGAACGGATGCGGATAAAGTAATATAGATCAGATTGCCTATTTACTTCTTTCACCTGGTGAAATTTCCAGAATTAACACCTGGAATAATAGAACTATATACGAATTGTAAAATACAACATGTGTGTTGGTGGAGATGACACACTATGCGATTAGCATTATGGGATGATGCGAAGCACGATAGAACGAAGCTTACAAAATGTTTTTATTCACGAGTGAAACAGTGCTATTCTAAGGCTACATCATCATCATCATCTTCCACTTCTGCCGTCAAGCGCCGTGGGGAGGAATAATTTGCGTTCCAGCGCCCGTTGGGCGGCACTGGATAGTGTCATTCTGTGTGATTGTACAATATCTTTGATGTCGTCAATCCATTTTCTTCTTGGACGTCCTATTGGTCTTGTCGTAGATGAGCTTAGATGTAAGGCCAGTGATGGTCTATGCCACATATCAGTCACTGATACATAGCAGACTGAGAAAGGCTGAAGGGAGCTTCCCTAAAAGATGCACCGAATGGTACAGTTATAGAGTGCGCAGGGAAACTAGGGAAGCGTCACGAAAAACGTTACTAGAGAGTTAGACTTGGGCTGCCGTCCAGCTCGGACGCAGCATGTCTTCTGGAGCATGGCTAACAGTCCGTTATGCCGCTCTTTGTGTTAATCCAGTGTGTGTGTTCTAAAGTTTCTGTGGAGCGATTGAGTGTGGTCGACATGTGAGTAATTGAGTCGACATATTAAAGTCAATTTGCGAGAGGAAAGTCGTTGTGGAGTTTTGTTCCAGTGGCTGTTTTGGTCTTCAGTTAAACAAGGAGAACTCGAAGGTATTCATATTATTATTCATATTATGTCAAACCCTAGACGCATCCGTAGCCTCGACAACATCACTTCGGGGCAAATGATTATGAAGTCGTGATTTATTATCAATTTACGACATATTTGCAGTAATTTAACGAATCGAATCATCTACGTATGAAGGCCAAGGTCATCTAAAGATTCTCATAAAAGATCGATTACGTCATTGTATTCAAATAATTTTGTGTGGAATAATCTCTAAAAAAAAAATGAGTGATGACGTTATTATATATAATAGATTTTGGTGAAGTAGTCTCAAAATCAAATAGCCAATTCTGATGACATCAGTATTTTGGTCGTACACAAAACATCCGGAAAAGAAAGTATGAAGATCTTATGATTTTAGTTCAAAGAACTGTTCTATTTGATCGCATTTGTCTGATGTAACGAGTAATGGAAATTCAACTTAAGAACAGACGATGACATGTAATTATATTCATCTACATAAATATCAAATGTTTATTGATATTTCGGCGATACGAACATCATAACATTATCGAAAATGTCGTTACTGTTGATTCTGAACATGGAATATCTTTATTACAGTTAACAAAGATGTGAAATTTGAACTCAGATCACGATACCATTTATCATTCGATCATATTCATGTACAATTCGTCTTCACAGATACAGGAAAATGTAGTTCAACGTGAAATAAATCGACATATAGTTCTGTTAAAGTGAAGGAAAGCGTACATAGACAGTAAATTATTACTCTTCAAGACGTATGTGTGATAGAAGAGCATGAAAAAAGTTTGGACCATGATGTTGTTCGACGGTATTCGAAAATCTCGACTGTGATCTACAGTATTACTGGTTCATCATTTGAATCCGTACTGCTTGTTCTCATCTAATTCGGTTGCTGACCTGGTATAACAGGCACGCCGAAGGAGACAACTACCGATTATCTGATAGTAACTCGTAAAAAGGTGCTAATAACACGGCATCGAACTGTATGATCCACACGTCAGATTCCGTATACGCCAGTTCACATTTTTTGTCTCAAATACTTGAATCTAGGTGCCAACATGTCTGTGGTTACACACAAGAAGACGTCAGAAAAACAAAGACAAATAGTTGTCAGAGGAATTACATTTATACGCAGTTCTCCAAGAACGTTCGAAAGAAATTTCTTGAAGTACAACAACACAAGACTATAAATTTACATTTAAACAGTCGAAATTCACTGAACTTTGAAAATTCATTAATTATTGAATTCCTGGAGACGATAGTTTGGATGAAGTCAAATTGATACCTGAACATTGAGAATTAAACACTTGGAAGAAAGCAAGTGAATCTTATTTCAAAATCATGAACCAATATTCTCAGAACATTCATATATATTAATTATTCTTGAATTTGAGAAATTTTATGAAACAATTCGAATGCAATGAAATTCGATTATTCGGAACATGAAAAATTTTGAGAACAGAATGTATTGAAAAGTACAGTGTTACAATGATTGTCAAGAAACCAAATGATAATTATATCTTAAAATACGTACTTCAATGAAGACAGTATGAAGTACATACACGAAACAGTCTACATTCAATTATGAAGCTGAAATCATGACCAGGATACGCAATCATACGTTATCAAGTTACAAATCTGGTTCGATACATTGTCAAAAGACGATACATATTTCTTTGGCTACATTATCAAATCTGAGAGATATCAATGCATATTTCAACTTTAAGGATATTTTCTCACATCGTACTGCTTTTGGGAAATTGCTCAAAGACATTGAATCACCAAACCTGCAAATCAATATTCGAGACCAGAAGAAGTTCCAATCAACATATTCAACATAGACTAGAATTTTCAAGTAAGGCCAATCGATCGCTTTGGATACATCGTTCGAGACTTCGTTATATCAATGTCCGATTATTCAATCATGAAATTTACTTCAATCGTTCTATACAGTGGGATATTCGTTTTAGAGAACAATCAACCATGGATAACAATGAATTTAGCAGTGATAGAGTATAAACACACGACATTATTAAATCGAGCGTCAACATATACGGAGATGGTTGAAGAACTGTGTTATAAGATGGAAATACAGATACTAAAATATGAATGACATTTAAAGACATACCAGTCGTCTAATACACCTGAAAGTTAAAGGATAATTTAATTTAATTTAAATCGTCATAAATAAAAGAATGTCATGTTGTTATCACGTGAATCCAGCACGTGATTAAGGGTGTTCATGAGTTCAATGATAGTAAACTAGGTAAATGGTGTTAATTTGTTTTCTTCGTTGGTGATGATAATTTAATCTGTTGTATTTATGCTAAATTGTAGTATGCAGATCCTTACATATTGTTTTTAGACTATGCATGTGGTCTTACAAATTAGTTTTGATTTACTGCTTGATCATACGCAAATGTTTACCATTGGTTTTATCAAGGGTAATTGCAACTATAGATAATAAAGGTTCAGAGGAAAACACACGTGGTGTGAGGGTGCAGTGAGGTGTACTGGGATAGAAGCAACTCCCCTAAGCGGATGTAACAGTACACTAGAATTGTACCAGGATATGTGCATATAGAGGTGTACTATGGACTAACCAGCGTCATTAATCTAAGAGGTTTGGGGAAACTCTCTTTGAGCTATGGCGAAGGCAGTCGATATCATACCGACATATGATCGTCAGAAAGTTAAGGATGATTTATGGATACTAACTTATATGGTTATATTGGCATTTTACAAGCACCGATGGGTGGATTAAAGCATGATGAGTTAGCTTCTCTATATACAGGTGTGAGAATTGGACAATGATACCACATTACAACAGTCGATTGAAGAAGAAGATTTATCATGTTGAAGAGTATTAGTTTATCCTTGAAGGAGAGGAAAAGAATATTTACGGAAATATGATTGGTTAATTGATCATTATTTACACAAAGAGAGCTGGTGCTATTATAACATTGCTAGTTGAATGAATTATATTGTTGTATTGTTAGTACGGCACTTAATAATATTAGAAATATCCCTTAAATTAGAATGTGATCAGCGACAGCCTCTACCTCACCTACAGCCATTAAATGATAACGCAAGATATATACAGAACCAGCGACAATGAGGATCAGCGACTGCTACAGACGGCATGATACCGATTGATACTCTCGTCCACAACTCCGGGTTTTGACCTAGAGTGAGGACAAGTTAGGGACTAATGGTATCATTAGTTGGTCCGGCCCTCCCATAGGCCGGCCACATGACGTTCACCGTGGGTGTGAACAGGAGGGCATGCCCAATTTTATTTTTTTTTCGAGGGTTATTAACGGGAACCATAATGTCATGTTCAGCAATTCATTCAACTTAGATTGTCAGTGATGCTAATTGTCATGGGTAATCCCCCGATGGTGTTTCCACCTTGTCGTGGTGGGGGAGCTTGAGTTTCTCAATGACCCTGAGAGCTATGCCGGCGGTAGCGTAGCTACCAGCAGGGCCTCCCAAGCCGGACAGGTCAAAGGGTAGAGAACAGACAAAGAGAAACACCCTGGTCCTCCAGGTTGGGGGTTGAAGCGTGGGGTTAACATCCCCACCTTTGTAAAAACCTTTCTTTGTTACGAAACAAATACATGAGCCTCGATATCGGACTGACTTATCTGGACAACGACCTTGGAACGTTAAAGGACTTTTGAGATTTGGAACATGGAATGTACGGACACTATATCGAGCTGGAGCGGCCGAAGAACTAACCCGGGAGCTGATTGAATATCAAATGGATATAACAGCAATTCAAGAAATAAGATGGCCAGGAGAGGGTACTTTAGAGCAAAATGGAATGATTATAATATATGGAGGAAACACCCAAAATAAACATGAATTAGGAACAGGATTTGTCATCAAAAAAGAGTTATGGGGGAACGTTTTAAACTTTAAAGCTTTTAATGACAGGATTAGTAAATTACGAATAAAAGGTAAATGGAAAAATATAACGATGATTAATGTACATGCACCTACTGAAGAGAAAGAAGATGATATTAAAGAAGACTTTTATAATGATCTGGAAGATGTCATAGAAGAAACCCCCAAACAGGACATCCTGATTGTGCTGGGAGACTTCAATGCAAAAATAGGTAGAGAGCAAACTAATAAAAAAGTGGCCGGTATGGAAAGCCTACATACAACTTCAAATGATAATGGATGGAGAGTCATCAACCTGGCAGAAGCCAAAGGACTGCAGGTTAGCAGTACCAGACTACAAAGAAAGGATATACACAAACAAACTTGGAAATCATGTGACAAGAGAACCTATAATCAAATAGATCACATTTTAATTAACAACAGAAATGCATCAAACATACAGCAAGTCAGAAGTTATAGAGGAGCTGAGTGCCACAGTGACCACTTCCTCGTTGGAGCAAAATTTAAAATAAAACTTAAGAGAGCTTTCTATACTAAATTACAAAGATTACACCCAACATATAACAGAGAAAAACTGCAAGACATTACAGTCAAAGAGAAATTTACAGATGAAATAAAATGTAAACTTGAAACTCTGCAAAACCCTTTAGAGGAAAGCATTGACCAAACTTGGCTGAACATCAAGAATACAATTCAGTCTACCGCAGAAGAATGTCTCGGTGTGTTAACCACGCATAGAAAGAACAGATGGTTCAATCAAAAATGTGAAGAAGCAGTCATTAGGAAGAAGAATGCCAGACATGTATGGTTAAATGACATCAATAACATCCAAAAGGAAGAGCATTATAGAAATGAATGTAAAGAGGCTACAAAAATAGTCAGACAGCAGAAGCGAGAATATATGAGTAATATAATCAAAGATATGGAAACTAATCACCAGAAAAATGAATCCAGAACATTTTTTAAAGAACTGAAGTCAATGAAACGAGGGCATCAACAAAACACATATGGTTTAAAAGACAAAAATGGGAATATGATAAATACCAATGAGGAAATGTGCAACACATGGAAAGAATATTTTATTGAATTACTAAATTGTGAAGCTCCAAGTAACATTTTCTCACAAGAAGAGGTTCTAACATGCGAACCACAAATTGAAGAACCTACATTTGAAGAAATCCTATATGTAATCACACGACTTAAAAACAATAAGGCAACTGGGACTGATGGAATTGCTGCTGAATTTATAAAGGCAGGTGGCCATGCATTACATCTAAAGCTATACGAGCTAATAATACAAATCTGGAGGACAGAAGAATTACCCCATGACTGGAAAGAGTCATTATTGATACCTATCTTTAAGAAAGGAGACAAGTTCCAATGTGGAAATTATAGAGGAATATCACTACTGTCCACAAGCTATAAGATACTATCCGCAGTATTACTAAATAGACTAAAACCATATTCAGAAGACATATTAGGTGACTACCAGGCGGGTTTTAGACAAAACAGATCAACAATAGATCAGATATTTATCTTACGACAAATAGCCGAGAAACATTGGGAATATAAAAGAGATCTCCATAACATTTTTGTGGATTTTAAAAAGGCTTATGATAGTGTCCATAGGAATAGTCTATGGAATGCTATGCAGGAATTTGGAATACCAAGGAAGTTAATCAACATGACCAGACTATGCATGGAAGATACTTATAATATAGTAACATATAAAGGCAGGAAATCAGACCCCTCCCAAATAACATCTGGCTTGAAACAGGGTGATGCACTATCGCCGCTACTCTTCAATCTGGCTCTAGAGAAAGTTGTAAGGAAGGTAAAGGAGGAATGTGATATTGGAGGAACATCCAAGCTGCTTGGTTATGCAGATGATATAGATATTATAGGGCAAAGTGAACAAAAGACATTGGAAATATTGACTCACTTAAAGAAAAAAGCCCAACAGATGGGGCTGGTTATCAACCAAGATAAGACAGAATATATGGTAATTTCAAGAGACGGAATGGCTAGAAACTCTGGCCACATACAAATAGATAATATGACCATTAAAAGAACGGAAACATACAAATACCTGGGTACGATCTTCAACTGCTCCAACATCATAAGGGAAGAAATACAAACTAGAATCAACTCTGGAAATAAGATATACTATGCACTACAACATCTACTAAAATCAAAGGCGCTATCTCGTAACACCAAAATCACAATATACAAAACACTGATCAGACCAGTTGTGCTGTATGGCTCTGAAACCTGGAGTACAACGAAAGGAGACGAAGCCTTGTTACAAACCTTTGAGAACAAAATTTTAAGACGCATCTTTGGACCCATTAGGGATACACAAAGTGGAGAGTGGAAAAGAAGAAGTAACAAAGACATTTATGATCTGTTTAAGTCCCCGCTAATCACTGGTATCATGAAGGCTAATAGACTACAATGGCTGGGGCATATAGAAAGAATGGAAGATAATAGGGAAACAAAACTCGCTTACACTCAGGAAATAAATGACCGTAGACCCCGAGGTAGACCAAGAAGGCGGTGGAGAGATAATACATGTACAGACCTACAAGCACTTGGAATCAACGACTGGCAAGAGAAGGTCCACCAGAGATACGAATGGAGACGGATTGTATTTGCAGCAAAGAACCTCAATGGCTCGGAACGCTGAAGAAGAGGAAGAATAAATGTATATGTGTATATGAATTAAATGATAATATCATTTAATTTCTAAGGCTGGGGGAATAATGCCACATATCAGTCACTGACACACAGCAGACTGAGAAAGGCTGAAGGGAGCTTCCCTAAAAGATGCACCGAATGGTACAGTTATAGAGTGCGCAAGGAAACTAGGGAAGCGTCACGAAAAACGTCACTAGAGAGTTAGACTTGGGCTGCCGTCCAACTTGGACGCAGCATGTCTTCTGGGGCATGGCTAACAGTCCGTTATGCCGCTCTTTGTGTTAATCCAGTGTGTGTGTTCTAAAGTTTCTGTGGAGCAATTGAGTGTGGTCGACATGTGAGTAATTGAGTCGACATATTAAAGTCAATTTGCGTGAGGAAAGTCGTTGTGGAGTTTTGTTCCAGTGGCTGTTTTTGTCTTCAGTTAAACAAGGAGAACTCGAAGGTATTCATATTATTATTCATATTATGTCAAACACTAGACGCATCGGTAGCCTTTACAACATCACTTCGTGGCAGTCTACACCGGCGGAAAATCCCCATTGAGCGAGCTGTCCTAATGCTATCTAAAGAAGTAGAGAGCGCCTGAGCTCTAAATTACTGAAAGCAAAATGTATAACCACACAGTAATTACAATAGAAAGTAAACGTGAATGTGGTACTTTATACTGTAGTCATAAGGGGCGCAGATGAATCTATTGAAGAGGAATGTATAAAAATATGTACAAATACTCCTACAATAAAAGATATCACAGGAATCAGGAAAGCAATTACACGTGTATGGTCACAATCTCTAATAAGTGGCTGGCACTGTAGTCGTTGCTATACAAAGTGCATACAAAAAGCATTTAGAATAAATCACTTGTATAATAGGATGACTGAGGAAATTTTACACTTAATGGAAACAAGAAGACTCAACAAAAATAATCCTGCCAAATATGAAGAAATTCACAGACAAGTCAGAATATTATGTAGGAAGGCAAAAGAATCATGGCTTGAGGAAAAGTGCTTAGAAATTGAAAAACAACACAACAGTCAAAATACCAAATTAGTGCACAAAAGGATTCAGGAACTTACTAATAAAAGAACAAGTACATCAACAGGCTGTCTAAGAACTAAAGATGGCAAAATCATAATAGAAAAAGATCAGATTCTACATGTATGGACAGATTATGTGAAAGACCTGTATAATGATAACAGAGAGGAACAGTATGCTATTAGATTTAATAATGAAGGACCAGCAATTTTAAAGATGGAGGTTCAAAATGTTCTTAAGCATATGAAAGCTGGCAAGGCCCCCGGTGCAGATAACATCACAACAGAAATGATTAAAGCTTTAGAAGAATTTGGACTAGAGCAAGTCACTAGACTGCTGAACACATTATATGATACTGGAGATATACCTTCTGAATTATGTAATTCTGTATTTATTGCAATCCCAAAGAAATCAGGAACCTTAGAATGTGATCAACATAGAACAATTAGTATAATGAGTCACATCACAAAGATTTTGTTACGAATTATCATGCAAAGAGTGAGGAAGAAAATACAACCTGAAATAGGGGAAGAACAATGTGGTTTTGTAGAAGGAAAGGGTACAGTAAATGCTGTGTATATGCTGCGAACAGTTATTGAACGTGCTTTAGAAGTAAACAAGGATATACATCTTTGCTTTATTGACTACACAAAGGCTTTTGATAGAGTAAGACATGTCAACATTGTGGATATGCTTGCAGATCTACAAATTGATGGGAAAGACATTAGACTTATAAAAAACATATATTGGAAACAACAAGCTGCCATAAGAATTGATAATGAAGTAGGACAATACCAACCTATTAAGAGAGGTGTTAGGCAGGGATGTGTAATGTCTCCAGATCTTTTTTCCTTATACAGTGAAAATATTTTCAGAAATGTAGAAGACCTAAATGGAATCAACATTGGAGGACGAAACATAAATAACATTAGATATGCAGATGATACAGTATTGATTGCAGACAATGCACAGGATCTGCAACAATTAGTAGACGCTGTGGTTGTACACAGTGAGCAGCTGGGGTTGGAATTAAATTGTAGGAAGACACAGGTTATGGTCGTCACTAGGAAGAACGAAGTACCACAATGTAATATACAAGTAAATGGGAATATTCTTCAACAAGTGAATCGGTTCAATTATCTCGGAACAGTCATAACATCTGATGGCAGATGCCTTGAAGAGATTAGAACAAGAATCGCCATTGCGAAAGTAGCCTTTAGCAAGATGAAAAACATTCTGACCAATAAATTGATGTCAATTGAAACGAGAAAAAGAGTGTTGAGGGGATACATAGAGCCTGTTCTTTTGTATGGATGTGAAACTTGGACAATGTGCAGTCAAGCTGAAAAACATCTGATGGCTGCAGAAATGTGGTTTCTGAGGAAAATGCAAAGAATACCATGGACAGATAGAAAAACCAATGACCAAGTACTACAAGAGACAAATGAAAATCGTAGATTGATTAGAGAAATTAGACGTAGACAGTCAAAATTTTTTGGACATGTTATGAGAAGAAATGGACTGGAGAACTTGGTGACAGCTGGCAAGATCGAGGGGAACAGACCAAGAGGAAGACCGAGAGGAAAATACCTGGATGGCTTGGCCACATGGCATGGACGAGACAGGAACACTGAGCTGATCCACGACTCTGGTGATCGAGTGAAATGGCGAATCATGACCGCCCACGCTTTCCGGCATGGCACATGATTGATTGATAATAGGACACCAAAATGTAAAACATGGGTAGTACTGGAATCCCTAACAAAGAGATGAAATAAATAGTTAAAAGCATATCTAAATATTTGCAAAAACCAGAGCCACGAAAGCCAGGGCCTAAGTCAAATACAGAGGCTAACGAAACTTTCATCATCATCATCAAGTTCCCTTCCACCTGTCATAGACGTTCATGGCTCTCCACAGATCTCGGTCTTTGTTGTTCTGGATCAACTCTGCTGATAATATTCCTACATGCCACCGTCTCAATCCATTCAGCATCATTTCTCTTGGTCTACCTCTGCCTCTCTTTCCCTCGATCTTTCCAGTTGTCACGACGTACTTCAGTGCCTCTCTTCAAATCACATGACCGAAGAAATATGTTTGTCCCTTTCTTATTGTTGAATATAATGTTCTAGTTTCATTAGTCTGTTTCAAGCAGTCGTTCTTAGTTACTCTGGCAGTCCAAGTAATTCGCAACATTCGTCTTAGGAACCACATCTCTGTTGCTTCTAATTTCTTCTTAATTTATTCATTTACATTCTAAGATTCACTGCCATACAGCAAAATTTGTTCTACATAGCATTTCAGCACTCTTTTTCTTACATTCAGTGATAGTGACTTATTGCATAAGATACTCTTCATTTTCTTTAATGTGGCTTTTGTTTGCCCAATTCTGCTCTTAATCTATGTTGTACATCTTCCATCTGATGTTATAAATATTCCTATTTATTTAAAATTATCCGCTTGGTTAATAATTGTCAATTCTCTTTCTACGTCACATTTTGGTGTCACCACTTTCTTTGATATCACCATTGTTACTGTTTTCTTGATATTCAAGGAGAGCCCTTTCTTTGCACTCTCTGTTATCACAATGTCCAACAATTGTTGTAGGTCTGTTGAAGCATCGGCCACCAATACTGTGTCATATGCATAGCGTATATTATCTTATATATAAATTAGGATGTGCGTATTTGCGTATTTATGTATCTCTGTATGTATGTATGTATGTCCTTTATGCGCTCGCGAACGGCCCATCCGATTGAGATGAAATTTTCTACACGCCTTCCTTTCATTCCAGAGATGCCAACTGTCGTAGTTTTTTTTTCTTCTTCCTCCTCCTCCCTCCTCCCTCCTCCCCCTCCCAAAATACGTACGTCCAGGAAATGGTCTTCTACATAGACACTTCTCTCTGAGGTCCGCGATAACATATTAACCTGGTGGGATGGCAATCAATCATCCTACTACCTCCTCCCTCCTCCTCCCTTCTCCCTCTTCCTCCTCCCTCTTCCTCCCTCCGCCTCCTCCCTCCTCCCACTCTCTACTCCTCCTTCCTCCTCCCTCCTCCTTCTCCTCCCTCCTTCTCCCTCTTCCTCCTCCCTCTTCCTCCCTCTTCCTGCTCCCTCCGCCTCCTCCCTCCGCCTACTCTCTCCTCCTCCTCCCTCCTCCTCCCTCTCCCTCCTCCTACTCCCTTCTCCTCCTCCTCCTCCTCCTCTCTCCTCCTCCCTCCTTCTCCCTCTTCCTCCTCCCTCCTCCTCCCCCTCCTCCTCCACCCTACTCCTCCCTCCTCTTCCTAATCCCTCCTCCTCCCTCCTATTCCTCCTGTCTCCTCCTCCCTCCTCCTTCTCCCTCCACCTCCTCCCTCCTCCTCTCTCCTCCTCCTCCCTCCTCCTCCCTCTCCCTCCTCCCTTCTCATCCTCCCCCACCTACGTTCTCCTGCTCCCTCCTCCCTCCTCCTCCTTCTCCCTCCTCCTCCCCCTCCCTCCTCCCCCTCCTCCTCCTCCTTCACCCTCATCCCTCCTCCTCCTCCTCCTTCACCATCCTCCCTCCTCCTCCCTCCTCCTCATCCTCCCTCCTCCCTCCTCCTCCCTCCTCATCCCTCTTCCTCCTCCTCCTCCCTCCTCCCTCCTCCTTCTCCCCTTTCCCCCTCTTTCTCTTAATCCCTCCTCCTCCCTTCTCCTCCCTCCTATTCATCCCTACTCCTCCTCCTCCCTCCTCCTCCTCTCTCCGCCTATCTCTTCCTCCCTCCTCCTCCCTCCTCTCTCTTCCTCCTCCCTCCTCTCTCTTCCTCCTCCCTCCTCCTCCCTCTTCCTCCTCCTCCTCCCTCCTCCTTCCTCCTGCTCCCTCCTCCTCCTCCCTTCTCCTCCCTTCTCCTCCTCCCCCTCCTACCCCTCCCTCCTCCCCCTCATCCGTCTTCCTCCCTCCTCCTTCTTCCTTCCTCCTCCTCCCCCTCCTCCCCCTCCTCCTCCCTCTCCTCCTCATCCCTCCTCCTCCATTCTCCTCCTCCCTCCTCCTCCTCTCTCTACCTCCTCCCTCCTCCTCCCTTCACATTCCTCCTCCTCCCTCTTCCTCCTCCTCCCTCCTCCTCCTCTATCCTCCTCCCTCCTCCTCCTCCTCCCTCTACCTCCTCCCTCCTCCTCCCTTCACATTCCTCCTCCTCCCTCTTCCTCCTCCTCCCTCTCATCCTCTTCCCTCCTTCTCCTCCCTCCTCCTTCTCCCTCTTCCTCCCTCCGCCTCCTCCCTCCTCCCACTCTCTACTCCTCCCTCCTCCTTCTCCTCCCTCCTCCTCCTCCCTCTTCCTCCCTCTTCCTGCTCCCTCCGCCTCCTCCCTCCGCCTACTCTCTCCTCCTCCTCCCTCCTCCTCCCTCTCCCTCCTCCTCCTCCCTCTCCTCCTCCTCCTCCTGCGATCTCCTCCTCCCTCCTTCTCCCTCTTCCTCCTCCCTCCTCCTCCCCCTCCTCCTCCACCCTACTCCTCCCTCCTCTTCCTAATCCCTCCTCCTCCCTCCTATTCCTCCTGTCTCCTCCTCCCTCCTCCTCCCTCCTCTTCCCTCCTCCACCTCCCTCTTCCTCCTCCCTCCTCCATTTACCCAAGACAGACAGACATACAGATAGTCGGGAACGGGATCTTATATGACTACTTATATGATTTAAATGAGATGCTCTCCACCATGGGCTGGGCCGGGTCAGACAGACAGACAGACAGACAGACAGATAGATAGACAGACAGACAGACAGACAGTCGGGAACGGGAGCTTATATGACTACTTATATGAATTAAATGAGATGCTCCCCACCAGAGTCTGGGCGAAGCCGGGCCGTGTCAGCTAGTTTATATTATAACCTCCGATTAGTATTCCTGGCGTCTCTGTGATCTCTCTCATTATTACTTCGCTATGTAGGGAGAAGAGATCCGGTGACAAGACACACTCCTGCCTACACCTACGAGGGTAATTTAATAAGTAAGTCACAAATGGCTGTAGAAAAAATAACTAACTATGATAACAGCTTGAAACCAGTTTATTTTTATACATACATTGTCCCTTTATTTCTCAACATAATTTACACCAACACTGATGCATTTATCCCATAGTTTTATCAGTCCTCCCAAACCGGCTGCATAGAACTGCGTGCTCTGTTTTCTAAAAAGTTTTCACTTCACATTCAACTTCGGCGTCACTCGCGAAATGTCTCCCGCCAAGGTGTTTTCAGTGGACTTAGCCCCTAGCGATTTCCCTAAAATGTCCCATAGCTGGGTAGAAAACGTTACGAGGACGAGTCACACAGTTCTGTGGGATGGCAGGTAAATGAAAACAGAGCACATAGTTCTTTGCAGACGGTTTGGGAGGACAGTTAAAACGATGGGATAAATGCATCCATGTTGTTGGAAATTATGTTGAGAATTAAAGGGATAATTTTTTTTTTTTTTCCGCGTTTCCATCCTGTTTCAGGATATTGCGGTCAACACCAGCATCTTTCAGCTGTATGTTGATTCCTAGGCTAGATTACGCTCATCAGCACGCCACGACTTTCTGAGCGACCGGCTCCATACTCTCATAAGTCACTTTTGCGATTCGAACCACTGCTAATTCTCGTCGCGTCACGTGACGAGAGTTTTAAAGGGATAATGCATGTATAAAAATAAACTTGTTTCAAGTTGTTTTCATAGTTAGTTATTTTTCTACAGCCTTTTGTGACTTACTTATTAACTTACCCTCGTAGCTTTACCTGTTCGTAACTGCCCTCTTTATTTCCCATTTTAATTGCCGCTACTTGGTTCCAGTAAATATTCTTTATTATTCGTAAATCTTCCCCATCAATGTTAATATCTTCCCACATTTTAATCAGTTCATCATGTTTTACTTTACTAAATGCCTTAATATAATCTATGCAGCACAAATTTATGTCTTTCTGTTTCTCTATTGACCTTTATATTGGTGTCCGTAATGTATATATTGCATTGTTTGTGCCCTTTACTTCCACATATCCATATGTTCTTCACTAATTACATTTTTATTTTCTTTCTGTGGTTCTTCTCATTATAATTCTGAGTAGAAGCTTAGTGATATGGTTTATGAGGTTAACTGTACGAAAATCTTCACATGCAATTGCTCCTGGTCTTTTTGGTATAGCTATAAATAAAGATTTCAGCATATCATTTGGTATATATGCACTGCTGTAAATGTCATTCAACATTTTGGGTAATATATCTACTCCAAATTCTCCCAGTACTTCTAATTCTTCTATTGTGATTTCATCTGGCGCATCTGTGTTTCCTTTCTTCACATGTTTGACAGCGTCAGCGACGTCTTCTTTTAGAATAGGTGGACCTTCTAAGTTACTTTCTTCTGTTAATTCTTCCCTTTCTCCCTCATATAATTCTCTTACATACTCATTCCACCTCTTCATTATAGACCTACCTCAAATAATGTCTTTCCTTTCTGTATTTCAAGCACCCTGTATTTATTCTTATTTTTCTTTCCGTGAGCTCACTGATTTGTCTGTGCATATTTTTTGTATCATTAATGGAATTTCTGTGGTGTAGGATAAAGAGAGAGGGATGACGGAGAGTAGCAGCCATATCCCAAGAGATAGACCAGGATCCTATTTGGTTCCCATCTCTTTACCTAGCTCATGTGTACGGCGGTGGCCACAACAAGGGCAACAGTCTTGGCTGACTGGCAAAACTACATGAGTGAAGTAGAGGTAATATCCTACTAAGGGAATGTCCATCCCTAGTACACAAAGACTGGGACGGTGGAGAAGGCGGATGAATCTAAATAGATCAACGGCTTCGAAAGCGAAACAGCAGAGTGTGTGGCACACATGAGGCATGTTCAGGACACGATAGTGAACATGGCTAGCCATCGTGGAAGAAATTGGGACCTCACCATGTAATATCCCAAAGACAGCAATGGTAATTCAATAACAAGAAAAAAGCGAAACAGGTAATTCTTGGCCCCCTGGAGATGAGCCTGTTGTAAATATTCACAGGGAAGAGACAACTCCTATAGTGAATAAGGAAGTGCATAATGACGACTGCATCCCAAATTCTTTTGAAAAGGTGCATTCTGACAATACCTACCTGAAAAGTAGGAGAAGTCTGAGAATTGGAACGTGGAACGTACGCACCTTATATCAAGCTGAGAAGTTCGATAACCTTATTGCAGAGGCAAAAAACATGAATTTGCATATCTGGCGTATCTGAAACAAGATGGACAGATACAAGTTATATAAGGAGAGAAGATTACGTATTCATTAATTCAGGAGGAGATAATCACGAGAGAGGAGTAGGAATTTTAGTAAAACGAGATTTAGGGGAAAATATTAGTGGATTCTGGACTCATAAAGATAGGATGATACTTCTCAAAATTAAGGCAAGACCATTCAACATAGTAATTCTTCAGACATATACTCCGACAACTGATTATAGTGATGAACAGCTAGAAGAATACTATGAAGACCTACAACAATCACTGAAAGGTGTAAAATCATCAGAGGTCCTAATTGTCATGGGAGACATGAACGGAAAAGTCGGAAAAAATAAATATAAGCAGATAGTAGGGCAATATGGCATGGGAAAGAGAAACGACAGAGGAGACCGGCTGATACAGTTTTGTGAAGAAAACAATCTTATTATTTGTAACACATTTTCCCAACATAACCCTAGGAAACGGTATACATGGAAAAGTCCTGGAGATAGAACAAGAAACCAAATTGACTACATTATGATTAGAAATAGATTTAAAAACAATGTTAAAAATGCCAAAACATACCCTGGTGCTGATATTAACTCTGACCATAATCCTGTAGTATTAAAATTACAAATAAAACTTTAAAAAACCAGGAATAAGGAAATCGAAGACACCTCAAGTAGATATATCGCCATTGAAACAACCAGAAATAAAACAACTATACCTAGTTGAAGTCAAAAATAGGTATGATGGGCTAATCATTGAAAGTATGGAACAATATCTCCCGTGTGTTGCCGGGGCCCATAAGGGAAGCACAGAATAGCAACACTGTAGCCTACCACGCATGTCGTAAGAGGCGACTCAGGAGGCTTGATGGTTCCGTCGCCCTACTACTGAGTGAGTGCGTGGCGCGACACTGTGAGCTGTGGGTTTCGTGTAAAATGCTTTTGAATCTGTCCGAGGTTTTTTGGAAGGTGACTGCATGTTCAGAGCGATGGCAGATGGCTATGTCCCAGAGTTGACCGGTTTTTGCCTTATGCAGAAATGCGTGGCTGCTGGGCTTCTGGTTGACTGCCACTGCCATCGACGATGAACTGTATTTCGTGGACTGTGTGGGTGAACATCTAGGAAACATCCAGATGGGAAAATGACTGCCGATTCCATCAGAGATGAACTGGGTGTTTCGTGGGGGACTATTGTGTTGACATTCTGGCGGCGGCATTATGCACAGTGTATCTGTGAGGGATGTTGTTTGTCGAGACTCCTGTCTTTTCCACTTTTCACATTGGGCAGTGGGGAGCGTTTTGTGTGACATTCACTGGCACAGGAACAGAGCATAATGGGGACGACCCGTTGCTGTGAAGTTGGAACTGCGACAAACTAACTAATATCGACGTGAAAATCCCGAGCATAAAATTAATACAAAATGGGAAAGTATAAAAACCAGTATTCAGACTGCAAATACCACCTTGCCAGTGAAAATTAATAAGAAAAAACAATTATGGATAACCGATGAAATATTGAGTAAAATATCTCGAAGAAAGAAAACAAAGAACACTCCAGAGTACATAGTAATAGAGAACTACGTCACATGTGCAGAGTTGCCAAAGAAGAGTGGCTGCAGAAACATTGCAAAGAAATGGAGGATCTGGAAATAAAACACAGCTCGAAAGAATTACATGAACATATAAAAAGATTTACAAAGAAGAAATATAATATAACAGGAAACGGTTGTATCATAGGGAAAAAATGGAGAAATTATAATTAATAACACTGACATAATAAAAAAGATCGACAGAGTACACAGAAGATTTATTCTTGGACAACAGGGTCAATAGACCAACATTGTATAATACTCAAGATGGACCAAAGATATTAACGGATGAAATAGAACAGGCTATTAAAAAGATGACAGAAGGAAAGGCTGCAGGTCCTGACAAGATAACAACAGAGATGATAAAATCCTTATCCAGCTTTGGCATTGAAACTATCGCAGAATTATGTAATGATATATATAATACTGGGTACATTCCCAGGGACTTGAAAACATCCATTTCCATCACACTACCGAAGAAGCCAAGTGCTGTTGATTGTGAGGATTACAGAACTATTAGCTTAATGAGCCACATAACTAAGATACTACTCAAGGTCATACAAGAAAGAATTCAACATAAAATAGATGAGGAAGTAGCTGAAGAACAATTTGGGTTCCGCAAAAACAGCGGCACCTGAGAAGCAATTATCTGTTTGAGGATGTTAATTGAAAAATATATAGAAGTTCAAAAACGTATATGTTTGTTTTATAGACTGCAAGAAAGCTTTTGATATGAACGACTAATTACGTGCCTTCAAGATGTAGAGTAGACGGAAAGGACATCAGACTTATTAGTAACTTGTACTGGGAACAAGTGGCGTCTAACAGATGCGGTAATAACTATTCGTCACCTATATAGAATAAAAAGAGGAGTACGGCAGGGATGTGCACTGTCCCCAAGCCTCTTCAACCTATACACAGAAAGAATTTTTAAACAAGTTGAAATGCCTGGACTCAGCATCAATGGAAGAATCATAAACAATCTTCGATATGCTGACGATACCGTGTTACTAGCAGAAAGCGAGCAAGAGTTGCAAGACCTAGTGGAAGAAGTAAACAGGCACAGTGCAGAATGTGGCTTAGATATTAACATCCAAAAAAACAAAAACTATGATAATTAGCAGTGAAAAGGAAAGGTCATCAATGAACATCACAGTAAACGGGCAGATACTAGAACATGTAACAAGTTTCTCTTATCTTGGACATATAATAACAGATGATGGCAGAAGTGAAATGGAAATCAAAAAGAGAATAGGAATGGCCAAAAATGCTTTCAACGGCATGAAATCAGTATTAACATCTAGAGAGATTAATACCGCATTAAAATGAGAATTGTCAAATGCTACGTATATTCAACGCTCCGAAGCCTGGACATTGAACAAGCAACTAGAAAGTCGCATAGATGCCCTGGAGATGTGGATATACAGACGAATAGTTTGTGGTCGTATTTCATGGAAACAAAAACAATCAAATGCAGAGGTACTAGAAAAACTGGGAATGAAGAGAGAGTTGATAAAAGAATTAAAGAGGAGACAAGTAAAATATTTTGGCCACGTTAAAAGACATGCTACTCTTATAAAAAAAACCATACTGGAGGGCAAGGTTGAGGGCAAGCGAGCAAGAGGTAGACAACGATACAAGTGGGAGGATAACACAAAGAGATGGACGAACATCAGCTTGACAGAATGTACAGTCAAGGGAAGAGACAGACAGTGTTGGAGATCCATTGCAGCCAAACTTCATTGCGGAGACCGCACCTGATTGATTGATTGAATGGAATTTAATTAAGTTTTTGCACTGCTGGTTTAACCAACTTTCATTTGCCTTCACACAATTATCTTTTACTTCTTTATTTATCATAGCATATTCTTGTTTGTCATTTTTACTCTGTTGTCTTTTGTCCATCAGCATTAAGATTTCTTCATTCATCCATGTTTTTTTCTTAGATATTTGGCTTCTCTCTGGCAATATTTCTTCGTTAATTTGATGAATGGAGTCCCTTGACATTTCCCATTGTCCATTTATACTCTGTATTTTTAGCTATTGCGTTGTATCTATTTTTCGCAGTCACTCTTCAGACCCTCTTTATTAAGTCTCACATTCTTAATCATATTTGTCCCTCTTTTTAATCTTACTTTTATTTGTCCACATAGTGGTACATGATCACTATTACAGTCAGCATCAGTTATTGTCTTCAATTTAATTAACGCATTTCTAAATCTTTTATTAATAAGTATGTAATTAATTTGATTGCGGATTTTCTTTATCAGGGCTTTTCCATGTGTATAGTAGACTTTTATGGTGTTTAAACCACGTGTTTCCAATTATCATATCATTGATATTTGCCCATTCTATTAGTTTTTCTCCTTTTTCATTTCTTGTACCCAAACCATAATTTCCTATTTTGCCCTTTCCTACTGTTGCATTAAAATCTCCAAATATTATTTTTATTTCTTGTGATCCAATTTGAGCCATCGCCATTTCTATTTCGTCGTAAAAGTATTGTCTTTCTTCATCACTACTGCTTGTTGTTGGTGCATATACTTGTATAATATGTATATCTATTGATTTTGACCATAATAACTCTATCTGAAATACACCAGTATCCATTAATTGACTTGGCTTTTTTTCGTAAAATATTGTCCGTACAACTTTTTCATTTGTATCCCCCTCCATAATAAATTATTGTGTGGTTGTCAGCTATAATTTTGCCCGATGCTTTCAATCTAATCTCACTTACGCCTCGTAAATTCATTTTAATGCTATCCATCTACATGGTGGGTTTTTACCTCTGCCTTCGACAGCCATTTCTGACTGTAAGGACAAGTGAGTGCCCTGCTCTGCTCAGCTGCAGAGTTGTCCACTTATTCCGGTGGATACTCAGTCCCCAGAGCTGTGTTAGCTACACCGTGGTGTGTTTCCCATCCTCTACCACGGGGAGGTGCATTTTGGGATTTTCCCTTTAGGAAGCAGATATGGCCGCATACAATACCACATATGGATGAACTAGCAAACGAGCCTGAAGCGGAAGCATTGAAAGGGAACTGTAGAGACGTTTACACCACCACGAGGAAGACACTATTAAAATATATAAACCATTTAGGGTGGAATGATTAACATAGAAACTGGAAAGACCTGACAAACAAGTAAGATCGATTGAATCTGTAACAGAGTAGACTGGGTACCCCAGATCGACGTACGCATGTCAGAATGCTCCATGGTTAACCCAGGTCGGTGGTTTGGTGTTTTTCCGGATAGGAGAAGGTAATAACAATAGCGTGGCTGAGCGGGCACGTGTTTGAGGTCAGTTGCGTTTGTTGTGTCGGGTTGAGAGAAGTAAATAAGTTGGTGCGTGTCAGCTGCACGAGCTGTTTTGAACATTATCCTGTTAATACTGTCTGGTTCGAGAAGAGTATTTAGAAACTAGAATGTTCAACAAGGACATTGTGCTCCCCCCCCCCCCCTCTACTTTTAGTGTGAGGGGAAAACGTGATGCAGTTAGTCGCCAGCGGATTTCAGACGTATTTACGAAGGGACGGAGAGGAAACAGGCAGGGAGGAATAGGGGCAGGCATAGATTCAGAGGCAGAGATAGACAGGTTCGGTAGAGAGTCAGTTGAGATTCAGAGTCAAGGAATGGGTCAGTTAAGTTGGAGGAGAAATCAGAGAGGAGACAGCCAGATACACTCTCTTTCATATCGGGTCAGTAAGCCAGAGCAAGGCATAGTAGACAGAGTAGAGCTAGTTAATAAGCTTAGCAGTCAGTCGACTCGGTCAGTTGAAACCGGTTGTTTAGAAGCTTACTTTAGAAGATTTCGGCATAACGAAATGCATGAAGAGCTTTCATAACAATAGGAAATGAGTAGACGTCATTAGACATTAAACTAAGCACCAGACTTAGAATAATTAACTGTAGCGTTAAATCAGTGCAACAGTACGGATGAGAAACACGGAGAACAACTAAAATTATTACCAATAAACTTAATAGATTCTTTAATTGGAGCCTGTGCAGATTCGAAGATCTAAAATGATATAAGCAAATTGTCAATGTGGAGATCCTGGATATAACTAAAACACATGTCAGTGTATTGAGAGTTGAGGGAAGACGATGGGAGGGAAGGACTTACACTGAGAAAATCTAAGAATGTTTTTTTGTTGGAGCTCGCTCGCTTTAAACTCAAGCGCTGTCCATACACACCATTTCTAGTAGTGTTGGACTGAATTCTGCGTTTGGATTAGTTGTCCCTATTAATAGTGTCCATCACCAACAGGCGAACCCATTCCGACGTCAGAGGTACTTGTAAAGCCAAGGACGATAGGTCAACATTTCAGCCCCATTTTCAGGTGTACCCTTACCTCGGCATCAGCACACCGGATGTTTAAGAATACAAATTCTTATCCATTCGGCCACGCTGACCTAGAATGGTATTATTAGAACGTCCTTTGTCTGGAACCTACAGGGCAGCCCAAATAGCGAAAGACATAACGCCACACGGAGAAGAGAATTAGCCATAGAGATAAAATATGCAGGGAGGACATGGGCGGAGCTGCATTATATAATAAAGAGGGCACGGGTGGTAGGAGGGTCTGTACCCAGTTGTCAAATAAAGGACGAACAACGACAGCAGAAGACCAACCGAGTGACGATGGTCTATTTAAATACTGGGCTAGCATCATTTGTCCAATACAATTAAAGGCACTACCTTTACGTTGGAAATGGTTTTTGCTGTATTCTTTTGTTATAATATGTAATCGAGTCCAGATCACATATGTGATCCCACACTTTAGTGATCTTGTGAGATGACGAATCGTCTGAGATAGTATTGCTTTAATTGTGTTATAGTTCCCCCCCCCCCCCCGCCGCATGTCCTTTACAGGATACCGCAGTCAACACCAGCATTTTTCAGTTGCTGTTGATGTCTTGGCAAGATTTACGTACAGTACTTTGCCATTACTTTCTGAACGACCGGCTCACATACCTCCGTAAGTAACCAACGCGACACAATCCGCTGCAGAATTTCGTCCAGCTATGTTTCGTACGAGAGTATACGGGATTACGAACAACGTCCTTAACACCTACGCCAGGGAGACGGCGTGTAATAGTTAATATACAGAAATATTCATTGTTGGAGAAGCTTAGAGGATATTGAAAAAATAATGGGCGATACATTCATGTGTATTTGTCGGCACTCATAGAAGCAGATGACAGATATAGCGATTAGAGGACACAGGAGACAACAGAAAAACATTGACACCTCTAGTGACTACACATCTATACTGATCAATGTCCTAAAGTTGTGTGTAAACCACATACTCTACCTCGCTGTGTTCTGTCATTGTAGTCAAGGTTGTGGGGATATCCAGCTGCCTGGCCGGCTTCGATGATTTTGTCGGTAATTGGTTCTGTGTTCAACAAGCTGACGGTCAAGGGGCCATGGTGCCCATGGCTTGCTGGGGAAGATCGATCACAAGGGCAAGATATTTATACTGCACCAATAGCAAACAAAGGGGCGGCGGTCGCGGAGTTATTATCCGTTACGACGTTTACCTTTCGCCCTGAAAATCTGATTTCATTCACGGTGTGCAATGTTTGGATTTTCACACCCACACACACACACACACACACACACACACACACACACACACACACACACACACACACGCAAGCACGCACGCACACACACACACACACACACATATATATATATATATATATATATATATATATATATATATATATATATAATATGTGTTTGTGTGTGTGCATGTCTGTGTTTTTGTCTATATTTGTGTCTGCGTATGTGTTCGTGTTTCTGTGTGAGAAATGGATGTTCTTTCTATACATCGCCTGAGTTTAAATGTCTAAAGAAATATGCTTTCATGGAGGAATCGTGTTAATTTAGGTGTCCCAATCAGACACACTTTCCAACTATCACTACTACTAAGAGTAGATTTCCATTGTCTTTACATGTAATATTTGTCCCCTAGTGATACATTATGATTCGCATAAAGACTGATCATCGCAAGACAAAGACAGAGACATTAAAATTAGCAACATGGAACGTTAGGACGTTAAACGACGACGAAAAATTAGAGAACATAAAACAAGAAATGGAAAGAGAAAAAATTAATATTTTAGGGATTGATTGATTGATTGATTTAGGAACCGACGTCACAGCATTCGGGTCATTCCCATAAGCGCTCCGTCCCCATCCTCAGCAGCCAGCGAAGAGTTCCAACACTAATAGTTCCAGTAGCAATCTGATTGTTTGTCCGTCTCGCCTTTCCTCTGAGCGTTGAGCGTCGGCCAGATCTCCTCGTCATACCTCGCTGCCTCATTCTTACCAAACTATGATGATCCATTTGCTCATCCGAGGTGTACACGTGCTCCCACAAGGCCGCAACCACGTCTCCTTGTCATGCATCAATACTCCATCAAGTTTTGCCGAGCCAGCCAATCTGTCCGCCTTTTCATTCCCCAGCACACCTGCATGCCCCGGAGAAAAGATCCAGGTGATGCTTGCTACCCGTGACCTCCGAAGCGAAGCACGCTACTCTGCACTAAGCCTGCCTGTCTTCACCCTCCTCAGCATGCTTTCTGAGTCAGTTACAATCACAATGTGTGTATGTATCGTGTTCTCTATCCAGCGGAAAGCTGCATTGACCGCCTCCACCTCCATTCTTAAGCTAGATGTTGTGGCATCATACACCAGGATCTCCTGCACCAAACGTCGACCATTAGCTTTTGCTAAGAATCCCCAGGCACTTCTCCTACCTCTCAACACCGAATCATCCGTGTAGAAAATCACATAGCTGATCACGAGCATTATCCTGAATTAGTTGCTGGATTTCCACTTCCGTGGCCCCTTCTGGCCACTCCCTGCACTCCCGGCTCAATTTGATTATAACTCTGCACAAGTCTGACTGCTCCGCTGGCACTCTGACCCACTCCTCTCCTCGCCTGATGTTCTCCAAGGGGCACACCTGTCTGAGCGTATCCTCCACTTGAGCCATCCATGATTTCCCTCTTATCTGTCTCTGACCCTTAACTACGTCCAGTGCCTCATGCAACGGGTGATCAGTGTCTGCAGCTACTCTGAGGTATGCCTTCGCCTGCATCACCTTGTGCCTACCAGCAACAGTCGACAGACCAAAGATGTAACGCATACACACTACTGGGGTGTCTCTGGTGCATCCCAGAATGACCCGCATAGCTTCGTTCTGTATGCGCTCTCATTTCACCAGCTGACTCTTTGAGACAGTGAGCAATCCTAGTCCATAATCAATTACTGAGAGGATCAAGTGCTGATATAGTGTGAAGAGCATTCTCTGCTCTGTGTCCATTGTAGCCATAGTTTTCGCCAGAGTAGGCACGGACACCACCTCTTGGAGTGGCATTATTGGAAAGCATGGAGTCGGAAATTGTAACAGCAATGGACTCCGCCTCCTTCAGACATGTGCCGAACATGATCTCGTGATTACGAACACAATTTTTCGTCTCCCCATGAGAAATAGGACATCGTGGATGCACCCTCGCTCGAAACACTGGCACCTCATTGACTATGTCATCGTCAGGAGGAGTGACAGACAAGACGTTCGAGTGACAAAATCCATGTGTGGTGCCGAATGTTGGACAGACCATCGTCTCATTGTCTCGAAAATGAACATCCACATCAGGCCACCACGGCGTCCTCAAGGGGCGAAAATGCAAACAAAGCTAAATGTCACCCGCCTAAACAGCAAGAAAATGCAGCAGTCGTTTGAAAATATGCTGGAAGACCGCCTCAAGCCCAATGCTGAAGCTAAACAGGATACAGAAACAGAATGGAGAGCCCTAAAGAACACAATTTACAACACTGCTATGGAAATCCTGGGTCCAGCCCCCCCGAAAGCATAAAAATTGGTTTGATGAAAATTCCGAAGACATCAATCAATTGCTGGCCGAGAAACAACTTCTCCTCAAGGCACATTTGAATGACCCAAAGTCAACATCAAAAAAAGATGCTTTCAAGAACATTCAGAGAGTAGTGCAGCAGAAACTTCAGCACATGCGGGACTCCTGGCTGAGCAGCAAAGCTGATGAAATTCAGGGCTTTGCTGACAGACATGATATGAAAAACTTCTACGACTCACTGAAAGCGGTCTATGGTCCTTCATCACCAGGCATAGTTCCCCTCCTCAGTGCAGACGGGGGAACATTGGTCACCGATAAGAAAGAAATCCTCCAACGCTGGGAAGAGCATTTCAGCAAAATCTTAAATGCAACTTCCTTCTACGATGATGAAACCATCAACTGCCTTCCTCAAGTTCCCACCAATGAGAAATGCCTGTGCCAACTGTGGGCTCAATATCAACTTGGAGAAGACTGTAGTTATGTACCAGCCAGCTCCAGGGAATAATCACACTGTGCCGAATATCAAAGTGAATGATCATAGACTAAGTGTTGTGGACAAATTCACTTATCTTGGCAGCACTGTGTCACAAGCTGCCACAATCGATGACGAAGTGAATGCAAGAATCTCCAAGGCCAGTGCAGCCTTTGGCAGACTGTACAAGAATGTATGGGACAGAACTGGAATAAGCCTGCAAACAAAGCTAAAAGTCTACAAAGCAGTTGTATTATCCACACTGCTATATGCTTGTGAAACCTGGACTGTTTATCAGCGACACGCTAGGAAATTAAACCACTTTCACACAATCTGCCTAAGGAAGCTACTGAAGATTAAATGGCAAGACAAGATTCCAGACACTGAAGTCCTAGAAAGAGCATCCATGCCCAGTATCCACACTCTACTGATGAAGAATCAGATTCGCTGGGCTGGTCACTTGACCCGCATGCCAGATCACAGGCTCCCTAAACGAATCTTCTACAGCGAACTGCGTTGTGGTAAACGCTCCCAAGGTGACCAGAGGAAACGTTTTAAAGAAACTCTGAAAATTTCACTGAATGCTTTTGGAATTCATCATGACACCTGGGAGGCTGCAGCCAGAGACCGAAATTCGTGGCGTGCATCATTGCGCAAAGGTGCAGTCATATGTGAGGCAACCAGGACTGCAAGATATGTGAAGAAAAGGCAGGACAGAAAAACCACTGCAGGAAATCCTCCTCCAGAGACGTCAAGCATTCTTTGCCCACATTGTCAAAGAACATTTCGAGCCAAAATAGGCCTTATCAGCCATCTTAGAACCCACGGCTCCACACCTTCAACCCCACTGGATGAAATGAATGGTCATCATCATTCTTGATGGACAAACATCAACAACAGCCATAGTTTTAAGTGCATTGAGTCCCTTTTGAGATCTTGTCACAACCGTCTCCACATGGTCCTTGAAGGAAGGCTCCTGTCAAATGTGATCCCCAGATACTTCAGTTTGTTCTCTCTGTTGACGCTTCTGCCATCTATCGTGAGGCTTGGGGCATCATCTCTCACAATCCTGTTGTCCAGAGAGCACCACAAAGCAGTGGCCTTTTTCCAGGTGGATGACAGCACTCATTTCAGTGCACCAGTCAATCACTTTGTTTACTGTCACATATAGCTCCTGGGCTGTTTCATGTGCGAAACGAGATGGACAGGAGCAGGCATCAAGATAGATGAAGATTTTAAGATGATTTATTCTGGAGCTGAAGATCGACAAAGGGGAGTGGCAATTATTTTGGACCGGAAACCGTCAAAATCTGTTCAAGGATCTTGGGCCGTGTCGGACAGAGTTCTACTAGTTAAATAAATTGAGTGGCATACCTTTTAGCATAAATGTTATTCAAGTATATGCCCCAAGAGGAGAATCCAGTAAAGATAGTGTAGAGGAATTTTATAATGACATAGAGCCTGCCTTAAAGAAATGTAAAAATTCAGAAATAAACATCATAATAGGGGACTTAATGCAAAAGAAGGAAATCAAGGTGATAGATACACAGTAGGAAACTACGGCTTAGGAGAGATACATAGATAAACATTTCACATAGTGGATAAGAAATAAAAATAAGAGACATAAGCACGACTTAACAAGAATTCTGAAGCTCCGGAATCTTGATATCCTCAGACTTCTTGAAGTAAGGCAGAACATGCCTATAGCTCCATCGCTCGTCCTTGGTGTACTCAGCCCATCGGTCGAAGTCGTGTCTGGACCCTCTCGTATACACCATACCATTGATGCTGCTGGTACCTCCAAGAACTCTACCTCGTGGCCAGTAGGAACGCTGAAAAATAAACAGCACAATAAATTTAAAACACACATACACACGTAATAAACATTGCACACACAAGCACACACACACACACACACACACACACACACACACACACACACACACACACATATATATATATATATATATATATATATATATATATATATATATATATATATATATATTGTTTGTCCATCAAGAATGATAATGACCATTCATTTCATCCAGTGGGGTTGAAAGTATGGAGCCGTGAGTTCTAAGATGGCTGATAAGGCCTATTTTGGCTCGAAATGTTCTTTGACAATGTGGACAAAGAATGCTTGACGTTTCTGGAGGAGGATTTCCTGCAGTGGTTTTCTGTCCTGTCTTTTCTTTACAGCTCTTGCAGTCCTGGTTGCCTCACACATGACTGCACCCTTGTATAATGATGCACGCCACGAATTTCGGTCTCTGGTTGCAGTCTCCCAGGTGTCATGATGAATTCCAAAAGCATTCAGAGAGATTTTCAGAGTGCCTTTAAAGCGTTTCCTCTGGCCACCTTAAGAGCGTTTACCACAACACAGTTCACTGTAAAACGTTCGTTTAGGGAGCCTGTGATCTGGCATGCGAGTCAAGTGACCAGCCCAGCGAATCTGATTCTTCATCAGTAGAGTGTGGATACTGGGTATGGACGCTCTTTCTAGGACTTCAGTGTCTGGGATCTTGTCTTGCCATTTAATCTTCAGTAGCTTCCTTAGGCAGACTGTGTGGAAGTGGTTTAATTTCCTAGCGTGTCGCTGATAAACAGTCCAGGTTTCACAAGCATATAGCAGTGTGGATAATACAACTGCTTTGTAGACTTTTAGCTTTGTTTGCAGGCTTATTCCAGTTCTGTCCCATACATTCTTGTACAGTCTGCCAAAGGCCACACTGGCCTTGGAGATTCTTGCATTCACTTCGTCATCAGTTGTGGCAGCTTGTGACACAGTTCTGCCAAGATAGGTGAATTTGTCCACAACACTTAGTCTATGACCATTCACTTTTATATTTGGCACAGTGTGATTATTCCCTGGAGCTGGCTGGTACATAACTACAGTCTTCTCCAAGTTGATATTGAGCCCAAAGTTGGCACAGGCATGTGAGAAAGCTGTAACATTATGTTGCATGTCCGCCTCTGAGTTGGCGTATAGAACGCAATCATCAGGAAACAGGAGCTCTCTGACGGTGTCGCTGTTAATTTTGGTTTTAGCTTTCAGCCTTCTGAGATTGAATAACTTTCCATCCATACGGTAGTTGATGTCTATTTCAATGTCATCGTTCTCGAAGGCATTCATCAACATGGCTGAGAACATGAGGCTGAACAGTGTTGGTGCCAGGACACATCCTTGCTTCACTCCATTGGTGACAGGAAAGGGTTCAGACAGTTCACCATTTTCCTGTACTCTTGCCTGCATACCATCATGAAATAGCCGCACTATTTGGACAAACTTTCGTGGACAGCCATATTTTGCCATGATCTTCCACAGTCCTTCTCTGCTGACTGTATCAAAAGCCTTGGTAAGGTCAATGAAAGTGGAGAACATTTCGCAGTTCTGTTCCTGACATTTCTCTTGCAGCTGCCTTGCAGCGAAAATCATGTCAACAATTCAACGTTCTTTTCTGAAGCCACATTGACTCTCATGAAGAAGATCTTGATCGAGATGGGCCGTGAGGCGATTGAGAAGAATTCTGGCGAGTATCTTCCCTGCAATTGAAAGCAAGGAGATGCCTCGGTGGTTGTCACAGGATTGGCGGTTTCCTTTACGTTTGTAAAGGTGGACTATTGACGCGTTCTTGAAATCTTGTGGCATGGTCTTGTTCACCTATATGTTTGTAAAGACTTGGTGAAGCTGATCTATTAGGACCGGCCCACCTGCCTTATATATCTCTGCTGGGATGGAGTCAGGACCCTGTGCCTTGCTGCTGGAGAGTTGCTGGATGGCTTTGTTTACTTCCACTATGATTGGCAGGTCATCAAGTGTCTCATTGGTGGGAACTTGAGGAAGGCAGTTGATGGTTTCGTCATCGAAGAAGGAAGTTGCATTTAAGATGTTGCTGAAATGCTCTGCCCAGCGTTGAAGGATTTCTTTCTTATCGGTGACCAATGTTCCCCCATCTGCACTGAGGAGGGGAGCTATGCCTGGTGATGTAGGACCATAGACCACTTTCAGTGAGTCGTAGAGGTTTTTCATATCATGTCTGTCAGCAAAGCCTTGATTTTCATCAGCATTCCTGCTCAACCAGGGGTCCCGCATGTGCCGAAGATTCTGCTGCACTACTCTCTGAATGTTCTTGAAGGCATCTTTTTTATGTTGATTTCGGGTCATTCAAATGTGCCTTGAGGAGAAGATGTTTCTCGGCCAGCAATTGGTTGATGTCTTCGGAATGTTCATCAAACCAATTTTTATGCTTTCGGGGGGGCTGGACCCCGGATTTCCATAGCAGTGTTGTAAATTATGTCTTTTAGGGCTCTCTACTCTGTTTCTGTATCCTGTTTAGCAGCAGCATTGGGCTTGAGGCGGTCTTCCAGCGTATTTTCAAATGATTGCTGCATTTTCTTGCTGTTTAGGCGGGTGACATTTAGTTTTTTTTTTTTTTTTGCATTTTTACCCCTTGAGGACGCCATGGTGGCCTGATGTGAATGTTTATTTTCGAGACAATGAGACGATAGTCTGTCTAACATTCGGCACCACACATGGATTTTGTTACCCGAACTTCTTATCTGTCACTTCTCCTGACGATGACATAGTCAATGAGGTGCCAGTGTTTCGAACGAGGGTGCATCCACGATGTCCTATTTCTCACGGGGAGACGGAAAATTGTGTTGGTAATCAGGATATCGTGTTCGGCACATGTCTGAAGGAGGAGGAGGAGTCCATTGCTGTTACAAATTCCGACTCCATGCTTTCCAATAATGCCACTCCAAGAGGTGGTGTCCGTGCCTACTCTGACTTGAAATCGCCAAGGAGTATAAGTTTGTCTCCTTTGGGAACAGATGTTAATACATTGTGCAGGTCCTCATAGAACTTGTTTTTGACATCATCTTCGCTGGTCATAGTTTGTGCGTAGATACTCACAATGGTTGCATGCTTCCTTCCATTCAGCAGGGGCAACTTAATGGTCATGAGATTGTTGTTTATAGCCTTTGGAAATCCAGCTAATTTGCCGACCAGGGCCGACTTAATGACAAATCCCACACCGGATTGGCGTCTTTCCTCGCTTTTTCCTCTTCAGAAAAATGTGCAGCCGTCACCTATTTCACAGATTTGGCCTTCTTCTGCAAGTCGTGTCTCGCTCAAGGCTGCAAGGTCGATGTTGTACCTGCCGTATCTCTGGACCCGACCCGCCATCTCTGTCAAGTAGGGTGTGTACATTCCAAGTTCCAATTGTTAAGGAAATATGGTTTCCTCTTTTAGCTTTACTTGATTTATCTTTGTTTGTATGTCGACCGCAGTTAGGGTACCCACCAACCGCAGCTAGCTGGTTAGGTAGTGATGGAGAAGACAATGTTTAGGGCACCTTTTCTAGCCCCTTCCTCATGCTATGGAGGTGAGCAGTCTGTTCCTATAGAGGGCTGCTCAGTCGCTCCGGTCAGTAGAAGACGACCATATGACCTGAGCCGCCTGTGTACAGGTCTGCGACTACGGCTGCCAGCATACCCACGCCTGCCGTTTCGCCGCTCGACCATCGCCACAGGGCTTGAAGGTGATATATGACGTTGGACGAAGAATGACTTGCGCGATGACTTGGATTAAAATGAGGAAGAGTTGCACAATTCGTCAACCTCACTCTCTCGCCTGAGTCATCTGAGTCCAGTGGCAAGACAAGTCGAGACGACTGGAGACGAATACAGGTGCAGTGGATGACCAGGGCACTCTACGTGCCTTGCCGTGCTCATTACGTTCCATAACGCTTTGCAGGTAAACGCCGTCTTGCCCGTTGAATCAGGAATGATGTCTTCCGCGCAGTCTGCCGAATCCTGTCTTCACATGCTGGGTAGGCATACCCTTGTTTACCGTTTGGTTTGACACCAAATAGGGTACCCACGCCTGGTTTAGCCAGCCTCTCACAGCTGTTGCCCGGGGGGTGACCGCTGTCGCATGCTGACAGCTACTAGGAGCCATAGGCGCGAGCAGGGTGTCAGGCTTGGACCACTGGGGGATGGGTCCTGAGAAGGACATGAGAGTCATCCTTACCAAAGGTGCTACCAATGCCTGACACCCCGTACCCCCCCCCCCCCCCCACACACACACAGGGGGATTGACAGGGTGGTCGAAGAAACAAACACAATCTAAGACTAAAACTTAGATATGAAGCGCAGAGGCACAGTTTTTTTTCCACTGAAGTCGTGCGTAACACTAATGAAGAGATCAATGACGCCTTACCAGATTCTCTTCTTTTCTTCTATTTAGCTGAGCAAGAGGTAGACATGCATACAATTAATAAAGAGATCGATGGTAAAAGATATTACTGTCACATAATGGTGCCATTCACCCACATTCTCAGTCCCTAATACATTTCTCAAATTCTTTATAATTATGAACGGAGTCCCTCCTGTAACATAGTTATTTTTATATGGGATGCTCGAGAACTGGGCAGGGCATGTCAAAGGCGCAAGCTATCATTTGATTGGTTAGTGCCGGGCTAGGAACGCTATCTTTCTGGGCCAAGACCCACAGCCTAACATGTGTATTTGTTTAAGAAATTTAAAACAATGTTTTCCCGTAGTGAATTTGAATAACGGAGATACAAACAATAGATTGCACGATTCATTGCCTGGCATATTTCGCTGCATCTCGTCAGGTACATACTGCAGAATTAACACAACGTAAAGTAAATTAACTAGATAAATCCATCAAGCTGAAATATACACATTTTCGCACAGTAATGTCAATTGTCTACCACGGTAATTTCAAGCTGACTAACATGTTCTTCTGGTTGCACAATTCTGGCTTGAGTTGATTAATCATTATTGATTCTGCAAACTTCAACAAGCAAGTATTTTGTGTGCTAAACAACACGCGAAAGGCAATGTTTCTGTTAATCACATGGCCGCTTTCGAGGATGTGCCTTGCGATTGATGACGCTGGAGGCTTCCGGTGTGTCGGCCCCATTAGGCTCGCATCGCCTGTGTGTCGTGTCTTGTCCACCCATTGAGGTATGTGTTCTGACACTCTGTTCTTCAGCTGTCTCTCTGTTCTACCGATGTAGAGGCCTGGCAAATACATGTGAATTGGTAAATACAATTGTTTTTGGCGTACAGAGGAACAAGCTCTTTCACTGCTTGTATGGGAATCGGTGTGGTTATATACCTAATGACTGGAGTTGCAGCACAGAATGTTCGGCGTACTGCTGCAGTAAGCCGGTCTTGTAGACGTTGCATTACGTCATCCCCTCGAAAGGTTAGCTGGATGAATACCTTGAGTTTAGGGGCTGTAGTTTCGTCTGGTTTTGGTTTAGGCTGTTGGTAGTGGCGCTTTATAAACCCCGTGGAGTACCCATTTAGGTTTAAGACATTTTTCAGAGTTACAAATTCCTCTTCAGTGTATCCTGGGTGCATATCTTTCTAGCACGGTCAAACAGGGTCCGTACTAAGCCCCGTTTGTACTGGACAGGTGTGAAGCTCTGAAAATTTAGGTATTGGCCAGTCCATGTCTCTTTGCGGTACACCGATCTTTGAATTGTGCCGTCTGCTCTACGTCTCATTAGAATATCTAGGAAAGGCAACGCTTCGTTGTGTTCGTGTTCCATAGATAGAGAGATGTTTTTATGCGTCTTGTTCATTGTAGCCTGGAACGATGTTGTTTGTAGCTCGTCTGTGGTGATAATTAGTATATCGTCCACATAGCGACGGTTGAAGACCAAGTTGTTGATGTCTGATGATCTCTTTTCTTCTAAATGTGCCATGAAGATGTCCGCTCGAATAGGACCAAGAGGATTCTCCATGGCCACTCCGTCAATTTGAGTCGGCTGAGTCGGTCGGGTGGCTGCAGCTGGTAGATTTAGAACACCAGTATCGCATAACACCATCTAAACAGACATGTCCGCTGACCAACGAACACCTTACTGCTTTAAAAGTGTTAAAGGCTAACAACACCCTCGTCGTACTGAAACCTGACAATGAGAGCGGTGCAGTACTGATGGACATGTCAGACTACCAGAGAAAAATGGAAGAGATATTATCAGATGAATCTAAATTCAGGGTAGATCAAAAAAGTAAACAAGTCTGGGGACCTGGATGCAATAATGAGGAAAGAGATCCAGTCACTTGTGATTGCTGAACTCATCAGTGAGGCGACTGCTGAAACGCTCACACCACGTGGCTCCCAAACTCCTCAGATGTACTGTCTACCCAAACTTCACAAGCCCGGCATCCCGCTAAGACCGATCCTGTCCATGGTTAACTCTGCACAACACCGAATGGCGAGATGGCAAGCCGAAATTCTAAAGCCAGTACGACAGTCCTTCGATCAAAAAATACTCAGACACATTCGAACTGGTGGAATTATTGGATCATCATTGGCACCTTGCCGTCTTGACAGACGATAGTTTGTGCTCTAAAAAGGCATAATAACTTTTAACTATGGCGGTAGCAAGTGTGACTGATAAGGCCAATTTGCGCTGTAAATGTCCGTTCACAGTGGGTGCATGTGAACACGTGGTCATTTCCACCATCATGCACCATCTTACGTCTCAAACGCTTGGTGTGTGACTTTTCTGCAATAATTTTCTCCTTTGACTTTATTCCATTTCTGATATTTGCCCTCCATGCAACACGTTCAGCGGCGACTTGCTCCCAATGTGCATTATCAATGCCTGTATCAATCATGTCCCGCTTACACACATCTTTGTATCGTAGTAGAGGCCGACCCTGAGATCTCTTACCCATCTGTAATTCACCAAAAAAAATATCCTTTGGTATTCTACCATCATCCATCCTCCTAAGATGTCCTATCCATCTAAGTCTACGAAGACTGAGCATGGAATAAACTGTCACACAATCTGATCTTTCCAATACTTCAGTATTTGTGATTTTGCCTTGCCACTTAATACCAAGAATTCTTCGCAGACACCGCATATGAAAGCTGTTTAAATTGTTCTCTTGGTGTGAGTAAGTTGTCCAGGTTTCACTGCCATAGAGAAGAGTCAGGGATGGAGTTATTGCCTCTCCATAGCACAAAGCCTGGGCTAAAATATAGAGATCATGTGTTGCCCATGCAGCATGATCCCTCTCTCGGCCTGCCTAGTTCACTCCAGAGGAAAGGTAACACCCCTACATCTGGAACAAGACAAGCTGCAGATACTATGGACATAAATGCCGGCTTCCTGGCCTAGAGGTTAGCGACTTTTCTCCGTAATCTAGTATACTCTCGTGGGTAACGTGACGACGGTGAGAATCAGCAGTGGTTCTAATCGCGTCGGTAACTTACGGGGTATGTGAGCCAGCCGCTCAGAAAGCAATGGCAAACTACTGAACGTAATCTTGCCAAGAAATCAACATACAGCTGAAAGATGCTTATTTTAACAGAGATGTCCTGTAAAGGATATGCAAAAAAATGGACATAAATATCAAACACATGGCATACATGGATTTAGCCTCCCTATTCACCAACATTCCTTTAGAGGAGACAGTGAAAATAATAAGGAAACGCATTAAAGACAAACAACTAAAACTAGGCATACCAGCGTCTATTCTGGAGAGGCTACTACTACTGTGTACCGCCAACATACAATTCAATTTTCTAACAAAGTCATACCATAAAATTGACGGAGTGGCCATGGGGAGTCCTCTTGGTCCTATTCTAGCGGACATCTTCATGGCACATTTAGAAGAAAAGAGATCCTTAGACATTAACAACTTGGTCTTCAACCGTCGCTATGTGGACGATATACTAATTATCACCACAGACGAGCTACAAACAACATCGTTCCAGGCTACAATCAACAAGACGCATAAAAACATCTCTCTATCTATGGAACACGAACACAACGAAGCGTTGCCGTTCCTATATATTCTAATGAGACATAGAGCGGAGGGCACAATTCAAAGATCGGTGTACCGCAAAGAGACATGGACTGGCCAATACCTAAATTTTCAGAGCTTCACACCTGTCCAGTACAAACGGGGCTTAGTGCTGACCCTGTTTGACCGTGTTAGAAATATATGCACCCAGGACACACTGAAGAGGAATTTGAAACGCTGAAGAATGTCTTAAACCTAAATGGATACTCGAAAGGGTTTATAAAACGCCACTGTCAACAGCCTAAACCAAAACCAGACGAAACTACAGCCCCTAAACTCAAGGTATACATCCAGCTAACCTTTCAAGGGGATGACGTAATGCAACGTCTACAAGGCTGACTTACTGCAGCAGTAGGCCGAACATTCTGTGCTGCTACTCCAGTCATTAGGTATAAAACCACACCGATTCCCACACCAGCATTGAAAGAGCATGTTCCTCTGTACGCCAAAAACAATTGTATTTACCAATTCATATGTAGTTGCCAGGCCTTCTACATCGGTAGAACAGAGAGACAGTTGAACAAAAGAGTGTCAGAACACATACCTCAATGGGTGGACAAGATACGACACACAGGCGATGCGAACCTAATGGGGCCGACACACCGGAAACCTTCAGCGTCATAAATCGCAAGGTACATCCTCGAAAGCTGCCATGTGATTAACAGAAACATTGCCTTTCGCGTGTTGTTTGACACACAAAATACTTGCTTGTTAAAGTTTGCAGAGTCAATAATGATCAATCAACGCAAGTCGGAATTGTGCAAACAGAAAGACATGTTAGTCAGCTTAAAATTACCGTGGTAGACAATTGACATTACTGTGCGAAAATGTGTATATTTCAACTTGATGGATTTATCTAGTTAATTCAGTATATACTTGACGAGATGCAGCGAAATATGCCTGGCAATGAATCGTGCAATCTATTGTTTGTGTCTTCATTATTCAAATTTGTAGTTGTGAATCCACCAGGACCGGTCGTGTTTACAAGATGTGGTGCTATATTCCGCCCTATTTAATTCCTATATCACAGGTACGCCTTAAATCATTTTTAAAACGTTGTGGCTATACCTAGTGAAATAGAAGTATAACAGGGTATTTGTATGAGAAATGTAAAAATTAAATGAATGCTTCCTTGAGAGGTTTTGCTGAATGTGGTTCCTGTCAGGATGGCGTGTCTAAACCAATTATACTTTATATCTATGCATACCATTTGTCTGCTATGGAAATTCTGCGGTATGGCTGATGTCTGTATATCACTCTCAGAGCATGTCTGCATTATTATGCTTCATAGAACTTCCCTGTGAGTGCATATCATCGCACACTCTTGATTGACTGTAGTAATCCTATTGAGAGCCTACGTCTTATCACCTATGAATGATGTAACATGTAATATTTTCCCTGTAAATGCTGAGACTGTTGGAAGGAGTGCGATGTGTGTTTTATGAGTACCATCTCATGTGAGAAGAAAGACGCCGTATAATATTCATATGTTTGCAGGATGTGCTTTTCCGCCAGAAGAACACAATTCCGGGGATTAGCTGGAGGCTATTTTAAGCCCATGGGGATTTCCAAAGGCCCTCTTAAGGATTTGCCTTTAAAGCAGTTTATATCTAAATGAAGCACTCGTTCCTTTGCAACGTTGATTGGTTTTCGAACAGAAAAGGACCATATATGTTCGAACCTTGGAATGTTTGTTGAATATATATCTGATGGCTCAGGTCATGATTCAGGGAGAAGAACATGTTTTGATGTGTGTATTGTTTCACATGTGAATACTGATTATGATCATTGCCTCACCTGCTGTGGAAAATATACTAATGTTACCCAGTAGGGATAGAGCGAATGATGTGTTGGTGATGTATGATAGCACTTGTGAATTGAGTCTAGTCTGAGAGAGGGGAGGACTGGCAGTGCAGTGTGAGCGTGGATGGGATAGGACATCCATGTAACTAAGTACCACCCATTGGTCTGGTCAATGATTATTTGCCATTGGTAATATTATATTACATATTTCATATTGCAGCTGTAAAGGGTACCGGTCTCCCATCTGTCTCATATCTGCCTCACGATGTTGATTCAGCATGTCTGTCTCATGAAATCTACCTCATGATACTTGTCTCAGGGTAGCTGTCTCATCATGTAGTCTTATGCTGCCAGTCTCATGAAGAGTGCCTTGTGGTGTCTGTCATGTAATGCCCAATCTCTTGTGGTCTGAGTCTTGTGAGAATTATGACTATCTATACATGTACATTATCATGCTGTTGATTGTGTAATGATGTCCCCAACTCAGCAAGAGATCTCAGTGTATATCACAAATATGGGGTGAACATTGAAACTATATCACCCACTGCCATCTGAATGGAATACACTCCATCACCGATATGAGGGGAATGGGGCCTGAGCAGCACCCTCCTTTCTCCTCCCCATTTCCCTGAATTTCCCTCTATGTTTGTTGATTATGACAATTGATTTTCATACAAATGTATAGCAAGGTCTTTTTGTTTGTTTGTATCAACAGGGGAGGGGAATGGTGGAGATACCCTTTTATTCTGGACAGCCAACCGGGAGTCCCGGACTCGAATCTTGACTCCTGTGAGGAGAACTCCAGGGACCTACACAGAATCTATAGGCTGATTGACCAGCCTAACTCTTCATTACATGCTAGTACAGAGTCAACTGAGATGATCCGTCTTATGAACATGAACCCAGGAGTGGTCAACAATTGTTTACACTGCCATCATGTGTAGGAAAATTAGGAGTTATTGTTTACCGAAACTCCTGACTTCAGTTTGCCTCAAGCAGGCCCATGGAAGTTTAATAATGTGTCTCCATGGAGCTCCCACCTTTTTCCTGAATCCGAAGTAGGGTATTTCTCATAACTTTTCTACCTCAGCTCAATGCTAGCTGTGGGTTATTTAGGAGAAAGAGTGATGAGTCTTCGTGCATTTTACTGAAGGTAAAGTGTAGTCCAGCAGTGAGTGTCAACTTTATCCCCATTTCAACTTGGACATTGGTTGTAGTCAGAAACGGGTAGCTTGGATCTAATCCCATTATGAACCGGTTGGTGTGATGGACTTGTTTTGTAGAATGCTATTGAAGGCTGGTTTCCTATCCCTAATCACTTGTTGGACTTCAGAACGTTGTGAACTACACGAACGCAGCGTCACCTTCCCATAAACAGGAGGAGTGGAACTCACCTTATGACGGACCCCAGGTGTCAGCTTCACAGGCAGTCTAGTCATTACCAGGGTTCCTTTATAAACTTATTTCTTAAGAGATTGTTTCACCGGAGGAGAGTTACTTCTGTGGGATATTGCATGAGGTGACTACTAAATGGGACCTTCCCTAGCACCGCTACTGGTGTCTTCAGGTTTATCACGGACCATAACAGTGGTTATTTACTTATGTGTTGCCCAGTACATATGACTTTCTTTTCCTCAGTGATCATTGAAGAAATACTATTGAAATTAAATAAGTTTGTAGTTGATGGAGGAGTGTTTGAGATGTGTTTGTACTGTGATTTAGAGCAGAGATGTTATTCATTTTTTGGTTGGGAATCTGTGGGTTGTTTGGAGAGAAATCTGGGTGTTGTTACTTAAGTATATTCATGTCATCATCAAGTGCCTTGCCGGTTGGCGTAGGCGTTCATGGCTCTCCATAGATCTCGGTCTTTGGTTTTCTGGATCAACTCTGCTGCTGATATTCCTCCATGTCACCGTCTCAATCCATCCAGCATAATTTCTCTTGGTCTGCCTCTGCCTCTCCTCCCCTCGATCTTTCCAGTTGTTACGATGTTCTCCAATGCCTCTCTTCTCATCACGTGACCAAAGAAAGATGTCTGTCTCTGACTTATTGTTGTATATAATGTTCTAGTTTCATTAGCCTGTTTCAGGCAATCGTCGTTAGTTACTCTGGCAGTCCAAGGAATTCGCAACATTCGTCTCAGGAACCACATGTCTGTTGCTTCTAATTTCTTCTTAATTTGTTCATTTGCATTTCAAGATTCACTGCCATACAGCAAAACTGGTTCTACATAGCTTTTCAGCACCCTCTTTCTTACATTCAGTGATAGCGACTTATTGCATAAGATACTCTTCATTTTCTGAAATGCGGCTTTTGCCTGCCCTATTCTGCTCCTAATCTCTGTTGTACATCTTCCATCTGATGTTATAAATGCCCCTAGGTATCTAAAATTATCCAATTGGTTAAGGATTTTCCCTTCTATTTCTATGTCACATTTTGGTGTCACCATTTTCTGTGATATTACCATTGTTACTGTTTTCTTGATATTCAAGGAGAGTCCTTTCCTTGCACTCTCTGTTATTACAACGTCTAATAATTGTTGTAGGTCTGTTGAATTATCCGCCACCAATACTGTGCCATCTGCATAGCGTATATTATTTATATTATAACCTCCAACTAGTATTCCTGGCATCTCTTTGATCTCTCTCATTATTACTTCGCTATACAGGGAGAAAAGATCTGGTGACAAGACACACCCTTGTCGTACTCCTAGCTTTATCTGTTCGTAACTACCCTCTTTATTTCCCATTTTAATTGCTGCTACTTGGTTCCAGTAAATATTCTTTATTATTCTTAATCTTTTCCATCAATGTTGATATCTTCCAACATTTTAATCAGTTCATCATGTTTTACTTTATCAAATGCCTTAGTATAATCTATGAAGCACAAATATATGTCTCTCGGTTTCTCTATTGACCTTTCTATTAGTGTCCGTAATGTATAAATTGCATTGTTTCCTTCCACAAATCCATACTGTTCTTCACTAATTTCCATTTTTATTTTCTTTTTGGTTCTTCTCATTATGATTCTCATTATGAGTAGAAGCTTAGTGATATGGTTTATAAGGTTAATTATACGAAAATCTTCACAATCAATTGCTCCTGGTCTTTTTGGTATAGCTATAAATACAGATCTCAGCATATCACTGGGTAAATATCCACTGCTGTAAATATCATTCAACATTTAGGTTAATATATCTTCTCCAAATTCTCCCAATACTTCTAATTCTTCTATTGTGATTTCATCTGGCCCAGCTGTTTTTCCTTTCTTCATACGTTTCATAGCGTCAGCGACTTCTTCTTTCAGAATAGGTGGACCTTTAAGTTACTATCTTCTGTTAATTCTTCCCTTTCTCCATCATATAATTCTCTTATATACTCATTCCACCTCTTCATTATAGCACCTTCCTCTAATAATATCTTTCCTGTTTTTGATTTCAAACACATTATATTTATTCTTATTTTTCTTCCTGTAAGCTCACTGATTTGTCTGTGCATATTTTTTGTATCTTTAATGGAATTTAATTCAATTTTTTTTTTCATTGCTCGTTTAACCAAATTTCTTTAGCCTTCCCACATTTATCTTTTATTTCTTTATTTATCTTAGCGTATTCTTGTTTGTTATTTTTACTCTGTTTTCTTTTGTCCATCAGTTTTAAGATTTCTTCATTCATCCATTTTTTCTTAGCTATTTTGCCTCTCTCTGGTAATATTTCTTTGCTAGTTTGATGAATGGAGTCCCTTAACATTTCCCATTGTTCATTTATACTCTGTATTTTAGCTATTGCATTGTACCTATTTTTCAGTCACTCTGTATTGTTCTTACATTTCTTTATCTATTTTCAGAACCTCTTTATTAAGTCTCATGTTCTGAACCAGTTTTTTCCCTCTCTTTAATCTTACTTTTATTTGTCCACATAGTGGTACATGATCACTATTACAGTCAGCACCAGGCATTGCCTTTACATTAATTAAAGCATTTCTAAATCTTTTATTAATTAGTATGTAGTCAATTTGGTTTCGTATTTTCTTATCAGGGCTTTTCCATGTGTACAGTCGTCTTTTATGGTGTTTAAACCATGTGTTTCCAATTATCATATCATTGATATTTGCCCATTCTATTAGCTTTTCCCCTCTTTCATTTCTTGTACCTAAACCATAATTCCCCACTACATCCTCCATTTTCCCCTTTCCTACTTTTGCATTAAAATCACCAAGTATTATTTTTATTTCTTGTGATCCAATTTGAGCCATCACCATTTCTATTTCGTCATAAAAGTGTTGTATTTCTTCATCACTACTGTTTGTTGTTGGTGCATATACTTGTATAATATTTATATCTATTGGTTTGCCTTTGATTTTTACCAAAATAATTATATCTGAAATACACCAATATCCAATAATTGACTTCGCTGTTTTTTCGTCTAATATTATTCCTACGCTTTTTTCATGTGTATCCCCTCCAGAATAAATTATTGTGTGATTGTCAGCTATAATTTTGCCCGATCCCTTCCATCTCATCTCACTAACGCCTAGTATATTCATTTTCATGCTATCCATCTCTCTTAGAACATTGGTCACTTTCCTAGCTCATTTAATGTCCTAACATTCCATGTTCCTACTCTAAATTTATTTATTTTAGTTGTGATTTTGCCATCAGTAGCTGGATGACGGTCTGGTGTCACCTGTGGCTCATGACTGTCCCTACAGGACGAGGGTGTCCTAAGACAGCCATTAACGTCGTTAACTAACTCTGATATATGTTTTGCCATGAAGTCTTGGGAAGATAATGTGGTGGTTTCCCCTTGCCTTCCACATTCACATGGTGGTCTTTTAACTATGACTTTGGCAGCCATTTCCGACTGTCAGGACAAGTGAGTGCCCTGCTCTGCTCAG